>JXSR01S047335.1:227517-250044 GCA_000969725.1 Ophiothrix spiculata
AATGATCCTTGTGAATTTGATCCATTTGTATATATTGATCCGCAAAAGGATCAAAAGTGATCCTTAAAGGATCAAAAGTGATCTTTAAAGGATCAAAATAAAATGATCCCGAGAACTACTCGTATATTTGATCCCGGCCTTCTAAGAGTGTACATGTTGCCGTGTTCTGATATTCTCGCTTTTATGACTTTTTAAAAGTTACTATACACTTTACTATTTAAATGAAAATGAGTGAAAGTTGATCATCATCTAATCATGAAGCCGCATGTGTTAATTGTTAAGAAATATTTTGGGCATTGATTTGATTTTCAAAAAAAATCGTTTTGAGTTATCTTACGTACCGGTCCCATTGGGCCAGGTGGGCCAGGCGGGCCAGGTTCACCACGTTTTCCATCAGGTCCTTGTGGTCCTCTTTCACCAGGTATTCCTGCTTTTCCTGATGATCCTTGTTCACCCTGAAAGAAATTCGAAAATAACACATGCAATGTAATCGAATCACTTACGATCTATACTTGTAATCTCACGACAATACGTTATGCACATGACTAGTTAAAACAGTGGTTAATCAAGCACTTTCATAAATATTTTTACTAAACATTTCAAACCATATGTACCATACATTATTTCTCGAAGCATTCTCGGAGTGGTTTTCATGCTATATATGATGGTGATGGTTTTCTCAATTTTAAGAATCTGAATGAATTGATTTCCATTACAATATCATGTTAAGACAATATTGTAGTTAAGGATGATCCATATCCTGAGTTTAAACCCGGGATTAAAGAATTAAAAAAATAGTAAGACAATAAAACGTATTCAATACCCTTGGTCCTGTCAATCCTGGTTCTCCTCTTGGTCCTTCAACGCCCTGAACACCGTCTTTTCCTGGAGGTCCCTGTAAAAATAAGAATAATTTCAGGTTAGGGGATTCCAAAGATATGTTTTTTTTTCTAACTTGTCTATTTTTGTTCCGAGCTAAATAGAGGATTATCTGTATCAATTTATGGTCCGAATTTTCACAATTAAATTTTATTGATATAGAATGTTTGATATAAAAGATTTTTTATTTGCAAGTTTCTGCTGAATTTGTCCAAACATTGTATGAGCATTTTTATTTCACAGTTCCCTATACTCTACTGTGTAAATTTGATTACCATAATAGACACATTTTCACTTAAAGATGGAATAAACCAAATTTTAAAAAAAGTTGAAGTAATCGGACACTTTTACTTGAATAACCAGGTTAAATATAAATTTCTTAAGGTCTTCCAGTGACAAGAATACATTTGACATTGCAACGAATTTCGTCAGGATCCTGAAAACCTACCGAATCTCCCCTTGGACCCATTGGTCCTGTGGGTCCTTCTTTTCCTCTCTCTCCTTCTTCGCCCTGTTCTCCGGGTACTCCAGGAGCTCCTTGTAGACCTGTCAAACCCTTTGAAAAATAAATAAGGTAAATTGTCAAATGTGGTTATTCACATTTACAACAAATGTCAAAGTTTATAGATAATTTGAGAATGAAGTTTATTAATTCCTAAGTTTGTTGTATGAACCTGCTTTTTTACAAAAACAAATGTATAAAGCGATTTGAAAAGACTAGCAACCACTACTGCAACACCTGTATATTGCTGTGAGGAGATCACGATAGGGAATCATTAATTAGTTTTTTTAATTAGGCCTGACGTCAGTAGACTTCCTGTTCTCAATGAGAAGTTCTGTTTAGAAATACCCACCTAGACATCTGGCATAATTTAATACTTGTGGCTCAATTGTAAGTTTTATATACTTGTATTTGGATTTGAATATGAATTGAATAAAACCATATAAAAATATTTGACCTAAATGGTCTAATTATCCACATATCACAAACTTCGGTCGGTGAGAAGTTCTCACTCTGGTGAGGAAGTCTAGGGACACCTCGCCTTAGTTTAATCAACTCCATTTACATTTGTGTTATTTCCTATTTTAGTACTTCTTGGTTATGTTTTTTTTAGATATTACTCTAGGGCGATTATCGGACACATTTTTATTCTAAATGTTTAAGAACTCAAATTTAATATATTTGACGTATAGTTTAAAAATGAAATTGATGAATGCCACCGCGGTATCACGGAAAGATTTGTCTATTTTTCAACATTTCTTCGTTTCTGAGAAAACAATCACAGAGGAAAGGTTGCACACAACACACGTATTACAAAAACTAATCCATTAGTTTTTCTTTGACCATTTTTGACCCTTGTTAGCATTCTCCCCACTATTTTGTTAATCACGGTACCACCTCTGTTGTTAACTGAATCTTTTTGTTCCAAACTTAAACATAATACATGATCATGATAATAAGGATCGGTTTTCAGCATAAGTAAATATTTCTTACCACTTGTCCTCTCGGTCCGGTGAATCCTTGTTCTCCCTTAGCACCAGCTAATCCAGGGATACCTGGGGCTCCCGTTGAGCCTAGCTCACCACGCGGTCCCTACAAATAAATAAAAAAGACATTGCATCTGCAAAAGTGCCGTACACTCTTCAATTTAGGTTTCTATCAGTTTATACATAGAGACATTATTATCATGTTTTTGTATTATGTCTTATATTTTTCCCGATTCTTAATAAAGATATACTTCAAGGTTCTTTATTTCCATATATACATATATTACCAAGAAACAAATAGATAAAAACAAGACAATAATATATGGAGGAGTGGCCGGGAGACCAATGAGATCTGATAATGGTCCACCCCTATACAAGAGAAAATATATCATGTCAATAGCAAAAAATAATAATCAAACGAAACAATATCACAGGAAAGAAAAACATGAAAAAAAACTTAACAAAGCTGCAAATTCTTTCAACATTTAGGAATAAGTAGACATATTTATACGAGTGCCAATACCGGGGCCAATACATGGTGTGTCGGGTATTGCGTGAGTCTACACAGGATAACCTCCTCTTATAAACATGGCAAAAACTAAGAATTAGCATGATGGTATTCCAAAAGTAGTTATGCAAGGGTCACGTTAGAAACAAGTCTATATTCTAATACAAATAAAGTGCTTACCGGTTGGCCCATGTCTCCCCGGACTCCAGGTGGTCCCTGAACACCCCTCTCACCCTGTTCTCCTTTTATACCTATTGGACCTCTGTCACCATCGTCTCCTCTACTACCCTAAATAAACAAATACAGAATATACATAGGAAAAAATGGACTCAAGTTGGTGATATGAATGAAGGATTGACATACAAAATTATTATATATAATCAAAATAAATTATGGATAATTGTTACAATAAATTTACATTGTCTTATATCAGTTCAGTTCGGGAAAGGTCGTTATTCATTCACGGTAATGAATTCACATAGTGTAGAGTGGAAATGAATCCATTTATATACAATGTACATTTACTCGTTTATAGAGCAATCTGTGAACATCAGAAAATATTTAAGAGTATTTTTCTTATTGAATGGGACCTATTCTAAAAATCTGATAAAAGAAATTTTGAATTCTATCTGCCAATTTTTCAATTTATTTTGGCAGATAGAATTCAAAATGTCATTGCTTAATTTGTAGGAAATGCAACAAGACAATGCTCTAAAATGTTTCCCAATGTACATAGATTGCTCTAAAAACGGTTTAAAGTTTAAAAGTAAATAAATTCATTTACTGTACAGCATAGAAATTCATTTACCGCAAATGAATTCATTACCCTGAACGAATTACGACGTCACCTCTCCCGAACAGATATAGATTTGGGTTTTATTATATAGAAACGAGAAACAATCATCAGATGTGGAAAATTATTCAGAGCAAGGTTACATGCAGTAAAGTACATGTATATGACCGTTTGCTTTCCTTGTGAATTTTTTAATATCTTTTAACATGTAAATCTGTCATGATATGTGGTAGTGTAATGTGATTGTGTTACAGCACCTTTGAAATTATAATTCATAATTACCTTTTCTCCAGGAGTGCCAGCGATACCTGGTATACCGGGGTCACCATTTTTACCCTGTAACAGGAAAATATTATATTGTTCAGATAAACATCTAATATTGAATATGAATTATAAATCAATGAACTTAATATTTTGATTAATACTTAATAACATGAGACAGGAATTGACCAATGAATACACAAAATATTCGACTGTTTTTCATTGATACACCGTCGAGATCTAGATAGTCGTTGGAATCATGCTGTTTATTTCCATTTGAAATAACAGACCAAAAATGTGTCAACATTTTACTTACCGCCGGTCCTACTCCTCCTGCAACTCCAGGATCACCGCGTGGTCCGGTGCCTCCCTATAAAAATAAAAAAAAACAAGTTAAATGATTATAACAAATATTTAAGTGACTGCTTTTCACTTTTACTTTGGATTTGATAACAGAACTGAACCTTGTTATGTAGCAGAAATAATTTTTTGCTGCTTGCATATGGTGAAATTTGTAAATAGGTAAAAACTTAACATTCCAGTATTTGATAAATTTTACTTAGTCACACAACCTATCATATCAACAACTTATCTTTAATTTGTACTATATACAGTTATGCACTTATATGCCTATATGAGTATTCACCAATAAAATTATGATCGTATAATGTTTAATCGGATATCGTGTTTTGTTTAAAAGACTTTTATGATACTCAGACTACCATTTAGTATAGAATGGTTTAAAGTAAAAGCACAAACCCTTGGTCCCTGTATCCCAGGTGTTCCCGGTAATCCTACATCTCCCGGTGGTCCTGGGGAACCAGTATCTCCGACTGGTCCGGGTACTCCTGGTGGACCTGATGGGCCCTGAAACGGAAATGAACAACGATTAATCTTAATTGTCGATAAGTGATTTTTGTAAACAAAATCTATGAATTTTACTAACTACCATTGGATACTATATGCGACCCTCAAGGAATTAACTGTTGGTTAAATGTATAGTTCTACTATATATGAAACGTTAATTTTTAAGCTTATATCTGTATACTTTGCCCGGTATATTCACGGTCTAAATAGTGCTGATTTGAACATAACTAATTTTTAGATATTTTATTCAAAAACACATGACCTTCTAATTGTCAGGCACGTCTATGAGATATTGGATGATATCTCTACATGTCTATCGGACTAGATTAATCATATATATCTGTATATTACTTTGTGTTTTTGTTTCCTATTTCTACCAAATTTAAGTCGACCGTTAAAGGTGTAGGTTCCTATTTTATCACGTGTATAATCTACTTTTAACTGATTGACCTTGACCTCAGTGTTCTTCTTGTTTACTCTTCAGAGGCAAAACAAAGTATGCAACCCTGGGGATGAGGCTGTTATGAAAATACATAAGAAATGGAAAATAGGTATACCAATTAACTTTACATTTTTTGCTGTATCTCAAAAACTATTTGGAATTTGGAAATGGAATTTTGGATTTACAATCAGAAAAATATGAGCTTCCATTTGACATCAAAATATACAATACTTCCGGTTGAGCCCTGGGGATGAGAATGTGATCGGAACCTACACCTTTAAGGGGTATTCAGATCAATTATTAACTGGCAAAATATATATCTTTTCTACTTCTAAGGAACAGAAGGCGTCATGAATCAAATTATTGGGGAGAAATTTCAAATTTAACACACAAGTAAAGATGCACTATATCATAAAGGAATAATAAATATCAAGTATTGAGTATCAAACATATTTAGGTGATAAAGGTAACCAAACAACAGTTGTTATATTTGATGCAATAACTGGATGGTCAAAACCGTCGAAAAGAATATGAACCGTTTAAAAAGAATTAGCGGTTAACTTACAGATTCGCCAACACCACCAGTATCTCCCGAAGGTCCTCTTGGCCCTGTTATTCCCTGGTCGGAGAAATAATTAAATAATATACACCTTATACAAAATGTCATATTAGGTAGATTGATCGTTAATTGTTTAACACATTTTAGAAGAAAATTAACAAAAAGTAAAATAATGTTGTAAAAATATATAAATATATTTAAACCTTATATACAAAATGCTATATTGCGTAGACAGATCTTTAATTGTTTAACAAATTTTAGAAGATAAATAATAAAAAAAAATGTTTCAAAAAATATCTGAGAGTCAAATGGCATGACGTATGTGACGGTGTTCTCAATTGTATAAATAACATCAATTTTTAAAGATGTCAGATTGATTGAATTTGCAAATCTTATGTGAGTGTATTTCTTTATTATACGGTTCTTAAAGATTTCTTCACAAACTCTTTCCTGTGTCAAGAGAGTTCACGTACCTGATTTCCTCTGGGTCCTCTGTCTCCTCTATTTCCCTTTGTACCTCTATTGCCCTGTATGGAATTGAAAGTAAAATGTTTTTAGTAATGTGAATCATTTGAAAAGTGTGTATACATGTAGTATACATGTTTGTGGGTATATAAAGAGTAGTTTCTACCAGGTGTCCCAAAAAATGGTTACATGTAGACAAATGACCATGTGCAAAACCTATAGTCGTTGGAGAAACAAAACTTTGTACAATTAATTATATTACAACCCTTTTCTAAATACACGTAAAATTTAGATATCACAGCGTTATTACGTTTTAGTTATCAACAAAGGTAGATACATATGTCAGAAACGCATTTATTCAAAATTCAACAAAATGATAAGCATACACGTTTTGTGAAAATTTAATATGCAATCTCTTTTGGTACACTTAATTACAGATTGTATAGAATTAGACTTTATATTGAACCAAATTTCGTACAATTTTCAATGAATAATAATTGAAGTCTCTTTCAGTATAACTATTATGCAAATTAGGGATGTCTGCATTCCATGCATTCCTGAATGAATAGTTTATATTAAACCTGGCAATCAATTTGTGGCGCGAAAGTTGAAGAATACGGAATATAAGCATATTCACATTTGCGCGGGTAACATCTTTCTACTGTTTAAACTGCAAATAACTTATGTAAAAACACATCTGCACGATATGATGCTTACACTTACAGGACATCAACATTTAGAAATATCAACATTTTGAATCGATTGCCATTTTTGCCCAAATTAGATTTCGACATAATGTTAATGTAATGAAGTAATTTATGACGTCATTATTACGTAACATCTTGTCGGATTTACATGATTTTGGTATCAATGGAAAGATGAGACCCTACCCTATACTGTCTATACTGTGGTATAATGTATATATTAATGTTGATAACTCCAAAAATAATTTCGCTGCGTTATTAAAACTTTGCGAACATCTAGCAGAGGTATGTAATATAAGGCATTCAAAGTATAAACTCTCCAACTGCTATAGGTTTGCAAACGATCATTTTTCTACATGTAACCATTTTTGGGACAACTGGTACTTAATGTAATTACACTTGATTGAACACAAGAAACATTACATAGTTCATACGTATGAGAAAATTTATGGTTTTAGGCTATTTATTTTTTTAATTAACTCTTTAAATGTAAAGTAACAAATTACTGGTATAACATTATTAAAAAAAACATTGCCCGAATCAAGAAATGTCTTGGAAAGCATAAAGCAATTAAGATATTTTTTAAATATTTGAAAGTGCGAGACTGTATTAGTAAGTTGATGGGACACGTGTTTATTTGTTGCCATTTGGAAAGGCTGACCTCTAACTTTGATTGCAAAAACACTGAAAATATAAGTTTGTTGTTGTTTATTCTTTTTCTATGTAAAAATTATCATTAGTTAACGATATGCAGTTCTTTGCAAATCGTCATCATCGATTATGTTACAGTAAAGGAAATACCTACAAAGTAAGTCTCGCCGGAACTCCGTTTCTGATGAAATCTTGCTAATATGGGATAAATATTAAGCTTTAAAAATTCAACCTACTACTAGTATTGAAAAACATCGTGCTTTCTAGATGATTTCATGCTTTGAACTGTATAACACTTTTTAGGAACAGTTTACATCTGTACAGTAAAACAATTCTATGTACACTCCATTATGAAAAATATTGCAACATAGCGTAAATCCCGGTGTTTGCGAGTATAACTCGTCCATAGTTAATATTTGATTTCTCATTTATCGGAGCAATGTTACCAATGTGTGTTGTTCAGTGCATTAAAGCAGTCCCCTTATAGCCTTTTTTGGCCCATAGGTAATTTGTGTTGCTTTCAAAATGGCGACGTTATGAGAGATAATGAATGAAGACCTCAGACACATTGTAGCCGTGAGAAACGAAGGAATCCCTTTTTGTTGTATGGCTGTGCGTTTTGTTTTTTGCTGCCAAATGATTTCTGGAATTAGTAGACGTCAAAGGGACTCAAGTAATGTCAATACCTTGCGTAAAAGCAGTTGTCCTTGAAAGACAACACATAGGAAAATCATCCATCATTTACAATATCAGGCTTTTGCCATTTAGCCCTTTGGCCCTTTTGTTGGGTCAGTAGTGACAAGATAATGGAAGTAACCTGCGTATAATCATTCTTGGGTGAATATTCAAAGAAATAGACTCATAATGTGAAGAGTTACGAAAGGGAAACAATTAACCTCGCTTGTACACAGGCAGCGAAGAGTTGGAATGGCAAATTTGTCGAGGAACAGGACAGTGGCCCTGAATTGACGCCATATTGTTTTCATTAAGGAGTGCAGGTCTAATTAAGTTTTGATAATTAAAGAATAAGCGTTTTGAATGTTAAATATGAAGGCTACGACCATTGTAACCTCTCTTTGATGACAAAAATTGGTGCATATCTAATGGTTTGAATTTCATTTGTATGTATTGAATCGAAAACTTTGCGACAACTGATGGAAACATCGTAATCATCCAATGTATCGTCATTCTTAGCAAACCAATGTTAAAATATTTTAGGAACATGTCAACAGATTGTAAATTACCATTTATTGTTCTTGAAAATGACGTCACGCCCGACAGCACACAGGTTTTTGATGACATGTGCTTCGTAAAAGGCGTTAGCAGTGTCAATCTAAACGCACATGCGCATTACGCAAATCCGAAGTTAAACACGTGAAATAACATTAACCGTTGAGTCTTGAATAACAACCATTTTAATAGACGATAATTTATTAATTTAACATTTGAACCCTGACAGATATCAGCTCTCAAAGAATTGCTAATTCTGAATGGCATTGTAGAAGCGAGCAGCCGCCATCATTATATTTATGACTAACCCCCCTAGTTATTGAAATAAGTGTCAATTAATCAAAATAATTAAAGAAAAGAAACATGGAAACAACCTCATAAAGATGTCATTGTAACTTCCATAACAAATTTTTCATACCAACGTTTTGAAAACACCATTTAAATTTTGCGCCAAAATCACAGTCGACGATGTTGCAATACTTTAGAATAGTGTGTGTACATGTATCCATCGTATAAAATTAAACATAATTTACAAAACTTCTATCATTAAAATAGCTTTGCATATTACGAAAAACTAATAACCACACATGATTCTACAAAAGAGACATATTATCATGTGTGACCAAAGAGATGAATGAATTAACCATTTTAAGATGATACATTAGGGAGGATTGATACCTAATAGTGACATCAAACACAAATGCTCTAATATAGTATACAAATATTAACTGCATTAATATCGTATCATTATGTCATGATGTGATGGTAGAAGTTTCATCAGGACGTGAAAGATGCATTGTTCTTTTTTTTCATAAATAGGTACGGCGAAGGAAATGGAACATTCATTGAGTGATGATATTTCTACCATCACACGAATTTAAGGCAGTTAATATTTGTTTTATATCACTCATAAATTGTTTAAAACTCAAAATACTGATAACTTCTTCAATATGATCAGCACACAGAGGAGCGATGGTAAGGCGCAAATAAACCAATTAATGCTTAGAACTTATAAATGAGTGATATATTAATGAGGAAATATTGTTTCAAAATGGGAATAAGCAGGATTTTTTACTAGTGGAATTCTTAACAAAATCCGCCGAGACGTTCTCAGGAAATCTATGATTTTGTTAGACGGATCAAATTTCAGTTACTCATATATAAATTCATCCATGAATTTGTTGTTAAAATATGACCGGCGTAAGTAAGTGGTTTTTTGAGTCAATGTAGCATCCTTTTAATTTTGTGGCAAATATATGTCAGGAAAAAAACACTAACAATATCAAAGTATTATTTCTCCCTTGCAATATAAACCTCAATAAAATAAATCTCTACTCAGTCTGAAAGGATGGGATTGTTTTTTATATCGCAACTGAACTTGAAAGTTCAGATGGGGATAACTTTCCGAAAAACATGAAAATCGTGCTCATTTCTTTCTAACTAGATATTGATCATGACAGGTCGGTAGTTATGTATAACCACAATTCTAACTGTACCGGCAATAGGGAGAATCTTGACCAAGTCTCTAAAATCTAAGGAATTAGGTTCATGTTAGGGTAACCGAACAATGAGCAGCTACTACATAAAATTAACTCGTCGAGAATAGTTCGACATTCTTCTCCGTGCATAGTCTAGGTAACTAAAAAAGATGACCCTAATAACTTACCTGCGGTCCTGGTGCTCCTGGAATTCCTGGTAGTCCCGGCTCCCCTGGTGGACCCTGGTTTAGCAATTCAACAACATTAAACCACTAAACAGGATTAATTCGAAACCAACTTTCCTATCGTACAATAGGCCCGTAGACAGAGATTGCACTCACTTTTATAAATACGCCACAAATATGTTAAGTTATTAAAAATGGCAATTGGCAACACATATTTGCCATTGGCAATTGGCAACACATATTTGCCAATTGTAAGAAGCTGTTTTTAAATAAAGCATCAAAGTCATTATAGGTGCACTTCATCCAATAGAAAAAAATCCTGGCTACGGGCCTGACATAATACTATATATAATACTTGCTTACTTCATCATGTTCATATTAACTTACTTAAGGCTGGGGTAGACCTTCAACTAGCATGAACTGTTTATGTACTCTTACCCTCAAACTAATTGCATAAACCATATAAAAGTATACATTTTTAGAAGCGGCTTTTTATTCTGAACATATTGGTGATATCAATTTTTGACCAAAAAAGTCGATTCTGGCAAAAAATTCCAAAAACCACATTTTTTGCCCCAAAAATTTATGGAAAGCCTAACTTAGATTTGCATTCCTTAAATTTTGAACTTTTTTGCTTTTTGTAATTTAGAAACAAATTTCTAGGAAAGGTTTTCTCAAATTTTTGATTTTTATCTTAGTTTTTCAAAAAATGCCAAAAATCCCACCGCTGCCACCAAAATGACAATTTTTGGCCTATTTTTGGCAATTTTTCAAAAGATAATTTTAAAATAAAAAAATTTAGAAAACCTTTCCTAGACATTTTTTTCTAAATTCCAAAAATAAAAAATGTTCAAAATTTCATGAATGCAAATTTTAGTTAGACTTTCCTGAAATTTTGGGGCAAATATACTGTTTTGGGCATTTTTTTGCCAAAATTTACATTTTTGTCAAAAACTGATATCGTCATCATGTTCAGGGTAAAAATACGCTTCTAAAATGTATACTTTTATATAGTTTATGCAATTAGTTTGAGAGTTGGAGTACAAAAACGGTTTATGCCATTTGAAGGTCTACCCCAGCCTTAAAGTAAGTTTAAATGATTATTTTTCTTTAAAGCATGCTGATACAAATAATTTTGCTACCAGCAAACATCGAGTACATGCGATGCAAAAACTTTGCTTTTAACGGTAAAACAAGTTTCACAGTTAAAAAAAACAATTTTAAACAGTGTTGATATGGTCGATAGATATTTCATAATTCGATGAAACTAATATCTTTGCAAATGAATGTTCAATGAATTTGGTGTATCTTATTTATATAGGCCTCTTTTCAGTAATTGAAACAGACAACTGATTTTCCAAAAATTGAAAAAAAAACAGACTTTCATAATACATGTAATAGATGCCGCACAAAAACACATAGCGCATGCGTGAGGTCACATGATACCTGAGCCTCGATCACAGATATCAAACTATTAGATGTGAAGGCTTCTCTTTAGGTCCGTCACACTTTTCACCGCGTAATGTTCATGAATACCGCGACATCGCCCGCTTTTGGAGGGACCAAATATGGGCAAAAATTCGCCAACGTCATAAAATACGCGGTATTTTTCATGAATTTACCTCCAACATTATGAAATACGCGAAAAGCATCATCAATATTCATCTATTTATTTTTTTTAAAGCAGACCGCGCCATGCTCTGCGAACAAACAGTAATCCCTTTGCGCCAAGACACGCGTTGACTGTGAAACGCTTATAGTCCGCGCGTAGTGCTCACGGGACGCGGGAGTTGTTTACAATTACAGAATTGATTCTGTTGTGATATTTTGTCTCGCTAAGAACTGAAATTACTGAGAATTTTTGCCCGATTTTCGCAAAAAGGTAAGAATTTAACCATTTTTAGTATATTCATTGTAATGCTGACTAGTCGATGGTGTATTAACGGTAGTTGTTGTTTAATAAAATGTCGTCTCTTTAGCAATATCAAGCAAAATTAAGTTACGAAAATCAGTAAGAGTGGTAAAACAAGATGGCGGGTTTACAACCCGTTTTTGGAGGAATGCAAATATTTTCAATAAATTAACATATTTATGATAATTTTCCAAAAAAGTTGTGACGGGCCGGGTTAATTGTGACCGTCCAGCTCAAACAGCAGTAAATGCCAGCTATTGTCAGTTTCACTTTTTAAATATTTGCAAAGACCATGCTTTAAGGATTAAAATGACACCTTAATGAACTTCGTACGATTTCCAGAAGTCAAGTATGGTCCGTCAAAGGTTGTCAGGGAGTAAAACGTATAACTGAGATAAACGCGTTCAAAGATCAGTAAGCCCTATATTTGCTGTTGATCGTCCGAAAGAATATGCAGATTTATTTCACATTTCCTATCATTTTTTGAAGTGAAACTTTGCTGGTATTTTGTAGTAAGCACTAAGATTGTAAATCTGTCAAAACATCAATTTCGGCAAATTACGACCTTGACATGTATTTTCACCTGTAGCGCAAAATGAAGTTTCTGGCATTAAATGCTCATACGGGCTGGAAGGTCACAATTGTTTATCATTGGCGTACCATTTCTATGTGCATCTTTTTCTAAGGCCTCGATCTAATCACCATAGTCATCTCAAGTACGTCATTCTTACAAAATGGCCGCTCATGAAAATTCTGCGTTCGCTTTGCGTCTTAATTTTCATCATTCAACGAAAAACGGACTATCTTTGATAAGACTAACCATCCAACCCTAATGCGGAAAGACGGCTGTTAAAGATGAGGCAAGTTTTTTTACTTTTTTTGCATTATTTTTGATGGGTTAAACTTGTCAAATTAGATTTATTCATGCGCTGTGCGAATGTGACCTGTGTATTGCAAAACTTAAACCCCCTCATTGTTCACAACATCTGCGTTGCATTGTAGGTAAAAAACGGGGCGCGTTAAGTTGTGCAACAGTTGTATATTTGTAAAAACTCCTTTTTTGGCATCTTTCATTTTTTATAATTAATCCAGCGGATGCAACAATGTAACTTTTGTCTTTTTTTCTGTGTACATGTAGACTTCTCGTGCACATTCCGGAAAAAAAAAGTGAATTCCCAACGTAGTGATCTTGTCGATGACGCCGTAAACGTCACTAATGCCCATAAATTTGGGACTAAACTACACCGCCCTGGAAGCTTCTCCCGATATTTCTCTACACTTGCTACTTTTCTTCTAATATCTCGTGACCTGTGCCCTATTGAGACCTTTGCTCTTTCAAGTTCTGCGCAGTGCTGTTCCTTTTATAGTACAATTTGTATATGCCTAATTGCAGATCTTCGAGTCAGCGATTTTAAACAATAGGGGATATATAACCACAAGGCCTAATGGTTACTCATCCGAGTCACTCCATCAGTGCTTTGTTTTATTTGTTTTTCTTTTCTTTTTGCACTTCAATGATGAATATTTAAAGAATATTATTAGAGACTTCAGTGTCGATCATGTTTTTTTTCCTAGTGCTTTTTCAGAGTCACAATTACTCAGAATTTATAGTGCTTTTTGAATGCAGACACCAAGACAGTCCCCTTGGGACAGTCCATACCCGTATTTTAAGAGTCATTTGTAGGATAATAGCGGTGAGAAATACCGCAAGACGTTAATAGAAACTGAAGCTGCCGCACTTTCCGGCGAAAAAACGGAAATCAACAATATCACGTGATCAAAAATTGACCCCTGTTGCTTTAATCATGGAAAAAAGAGATATCTCTTTTCTCCATGCTTTAATGACCTGCTCTTACTTTCTGAATGTTTAGCTGCTGAATTTTATCAGTCGGAACAGTAACTAAATTACAAAAATTCCTAAATTATGGCTACATCAGAGTCACAGGTCGTCCCACAATACTTTGCGGTAAGCTAGGTCAAAGAACTTTTATCCGGCAATTTTGTAAAGGTCACTCGACCCTGTTCACTTTGCGCAAACTGTAATCTAAAAGAAACTCGACGCTCACCGCTATTATGCGGTTAAATTTTATCCGGATAAATACAGAATAATTAATAGAAACACGCTGATATGGTATTTTAGGGCAGAAAGACAGAATAAAATTGGCTTTAATATTGTTATAAGAAATGGTCTTAATTGTAACCTTAATAGATAAAAATTAATTTAAGTATAAAATTAATATGGAATTAATGAAGGGAAATTCCTGATCATCATTAAGTTTGATTTTTTTTAAACTTCTATATACTTTTGCAGAAAAGTCATTCCTAAATCATTCATGATTCTCTCTAATATTGAATGATTCATTTTACACTCAATTTAAACCAGAAAAATATTTTACATCCCTTTTTCGGACCCTTTTACCTACAAACATACAAAAAATGGTATGAATAGTAAACGGGTATGAAGTGTCTCGGCTATGAAATGTCCAGATTCCAAATATCACACCTCAATAATACTATACCCCTATTTACCATTTGAATTTACTCACACGCCCCGGTGCGGCTTGTTATTAAATTCCCGCATTGGGAAATATAATATTATGGGGCCTCCTATCCCCGGTATTTAAACTGCAAGAGCTATTAGCAATCGATTAGGCATACATTGTAGTCATAGACCACCGCTTTTGTCGTTGGATAGACTCTCTAGAGCGTGCGATAGAAGCCAATAGTGTTAAAATCATAAATGTCTTCATTGGAAACTAAATTAACGCCTTGCTCTGGCTAAGTATGAAATGATTACAGCAATTATTTCCATGTGCTTTACACGAGGTCTGGCCCCGGAGAGCTCCGGGGTCTGGCCCGATCAGCCGAACTTTCACGCATAGACCACGCTTTAACTAGACGAAATTTACCGAGCGTACAATTTTTAAAAAATTAAATGGTTCTCAGATTGCAGTCTGTGCAACATTAAATTAAGGGTCTCATTTGAAAATAGACATCGTATTTCAAACGATTTCTTCATATTTAAAATGTTGCACAGAGCATATTTTGACATTTTTTCAGTTAAATTTGCCATAGAGAACTTAGAAAATGGCGAAAAGATTGAAGTAAAGTGAATGAAAATAAAATCAAATTTTTGTAAAGTGACATTATCTTTTCAGCTTCTTCTCAGTGAATTATTTAGTATAAAGTTCTACAAACAATATTCAGACTTTTTTTCATCATGTAATGCTTTAGTTTGTTCGTGAAAAAATAAAAACCGAAAAATGCATCAGTCGGTATTATCCGGAACTGAAACCGGAAGTGGCTTCAACATGACAAAAAATTGCCTAAAATATAGAATTAAACACCACGAAAAACGTGTCTAGTTATTAACCTTCCAGGGCGGTGTAGGACTAAACATACTCCATTTCTGGAAATGTACACGTAGTCTTATCCAATTCACTAGACTTTTTTTCGCAAATAAAAAGATGCTGTCTGAAAGTTCCAATTATCTGGGAAATTGTGATGTATCATGCATAAAACATAGTTATCAGGTTAAGGTGTGCATGTTACGTCACAAGTTCCCATATATTAGTTACCCTAGATGCATTATTGGAAATGTCAAAGTTTTTAATTAAACATAATGGGATCATCGAATTATGGAATACCACTTATTTTGTAATGAACAATAAAACAAAAATTGTAAAGTTGATGTAAATATATTGAGCAACTATTTTGCTTTCTAACTGATGGCCTGACTTTGCTAACAAACATAAACACTGTGGATTAATAACGGTGAAATATGGTGAACTATTTTTACAAAAATGTCTAATTTTTTTAGGAAAATAATTTTGCAAGTGCATAAAGCTGTGCGCAGTGCTGCAATGCAGAAAAAATTGGTACCAGAGAGCGTGACATTTTTCAGAAACAATATTTAACAAATTATTATTTTTACCAATTATAATCGCAAGCCAGTAAGCAATTTTCAACATGAGTTTTGACTAAAAAGTAGTGTTCCTCAAAAAAATCTATTTTTTATCAAAATATTTTAAAAACTTACCGACTTATTTTATTTTCATCTGACAAGAAAAAATTGAATTATAGAAAAATAAAATTTTAAGCACAGCAATTTATATTTATGCACTTCAAATATGAAAAAAAAAAACCTGTTCATATGGGACTACTTGTTCATGATAGGTAAGGAGTTATGAAAGTTATAACTAAAGAGTGATTAGTTTAATTTAATATTTATACTTAAAAAAGGTTAAAATCAGCTACAACATATGATGGGTGTATTGACAATTAATTAGGAACAAAGGTTGAAACTAAAGAGGAGAAAAATAATAATTATCTATCTTCCGTAGAGACATCTACGGTACATTAATTCATACTAAATGTACATGAATGAATAATTTAGACAATTATGAAGAAAAATATTAATCGTAAAATAGGTTCTGTGGTTCGGTGAATTAGCGGAAAGCAGGGTAGGGAGTATATAACTAAATATAACTTTATAATAATATTTTTGTAAACTTTAACAGTTGGAGATTAATACTGTTTTAAACAATTTTTAAATAAAATTCTCAAACCAAAATTTCAGTTTATTTCCAATTTTCTTTAAATACTCTATGTTATTTAGTGATTACTTTGTCAAGATTACAAGTTCTTTTTGAAATAAACTATCCATGTTCCTTTTCCGCTAATTCAAACAACTCAGACAAACTCAGACAAATTTCTATTTTAGTTATAAAAATCTCTCGCCAAAAAGTCATAGAATCAATCGTATTGTCTTTACAATATGAATAACTTTTATATTTTAAGTTTAATAAAAAATATTTTGATCTTATTGTCAAATTCATGTTAAGTTGCTCACCGGCAAGACTTCGACTTCTCCTTCGCCTGTCTGTTCCAAAGTAATGGTTTCTCCCTGGTATGGTATAGATTGGTGTAGAAAGAGGGTATAGCGAGAGCATTGGATGAGAGAGGGCGTGTGCCAAAAGAGGAATCTTAAATGACGTCACTTCCTGTTACCGTGATACGACAGCCATGATTGTACAATCAATAATAAATCAAACGCGTGCTTAAAAGGTAATAGGAATTTCTTAAAACCGTTTTGGTCGTTTATGATCAACTTCAACCCCAAACCCTTGTTTTATGTAATATATCTTGAAATTGTATTTGTTGTCATTAAAACAAGACAATTTTACATCAACGTGTCGTATCATGGTATGTGAAAGTGTGTCATAAAAGTCATCGTCTCTAAATACAAAAGTGTCATATAAGTGTGCAGGTTAAATAGGTTATATATCGTAGAATTGTGTAGTTGTGTGCTATCAAAAATGGTGCCGGTGCGGATGCCACTTTTTAGATGAAATTCAGTTGAGCTATCTTAATTGAATGTGTTGGAATTTGATTGTTGATGTGGTGCTTAAGTTTTCAGTAATAAAAATGCAGGGGTTTTTACCACCATCTTCTTGGGTAAACTGTCAACTTCGTGCTGCGTTTATCATGATGGGAAAAAAGGTCCAAATGGGCGTAATGTTTTGCCACCAAATAGCATAACTCATTAAAAATGGGGACACTACACTCTTCAACGGTTATAAACAAAACTCCTTAAGAGTTAAGGGTGCTGAATTCGGAAGTCGTACCAATATAAAGCGTTATGTTACGAATAATCCTCACAAAGTGAAAAACATTGTACTTGATTTCTATCAGTCTATGGTGATCTGAATGATTAAACACACAATAACAGAATTCTACAATGTACAAACATACAATATGTCAAAATATGTATTTACAGCTACACAATATACTTTAAGACAGACGTACCCTAGGAAGTTCTATTTCGGTTCCGTTCACTAATACCCTGCCCTAAAAAACAAATTAACATGTCAAGATGACATAGAGAAAGCATATGATGATGCACGTGCCTATGCTCTAATTAGGGATAACTCCCTGCTCTAACAATACAAATTAAAACTAATACAGTACACTTTACTTGAAGCAAGATGTCACCAAGTAAAATCCTTCCACCATTTCGTGAAAAGGTTAAGCCATCTTTATAGATACAGTCAGGGATTACAGAAAAAAGAACAACGTTGTTGCCAAAAATGTAAGTGGTAAAAAGTCAGAATAGGTAGCATTTTACATCTCTTTTTAACACTCAAGTGCATAAGGGGGTCCATATCATGGACCCTGGATTTAGTTTTTCGCACGAAGCGCAAAAACGCAACGTAACCCAATTAAGCTGTTTTATGAAATTGTCAAAGTAGGGTTTATGCATGTTTTGGTGCAAAAAAAATCAAATCGGTCGTGTCCTTTTTAAGATAATTAGCATAAACTGGTAAAAATGATGGCGCTGACAGTTCGAATTTTGTTTTGTCTTTAAAACCAAAACGAAACAACTTTTTGGAATTTTTATTTTTATTTCAGCAATGTATTTGTAATTATAATCTGCTATAATGAGCCAAATTTCATTGAAAAAATTCCATTGGGAATCAAATTTCCAATTTTTGGCGGGAAATTTTTCGGGAAAACTGAAAATTTGACATAAATCTGGCCGCCATTTTGAACGGAATGACGGGCTTTAATTTTTGGTTTGTTTCATATGAATTTAATTGAGTTGGTGTATCACTGTGTACAGTTTTAAGGGTAAATGATATGGAGAACATTGTTTTTAAAGCGTTCAAAATCCAGGGTCCATATGGACCCCCCTTGTGCACTAACGGGATTCTAAAACACCTTATGCACTTAAGTGTTAATGAAAGTACACAATTTCTTCATTGAATTGTATAATTTCAAGGATATAAAGCCGTCCCGGCTTTAAAAAGATTATGTTTCAAATTCTGTTTTTTAATGACACTACAAATTTTATTTTCCTGTCAATTTGAGGCTCATTCGAGGCCATTTTGTATTTGAAACGTTTTGATACATACTGTAAGTTAGGGAGAAATATTTCTGTTCTTTATGTTCCCTTGAACAAGTTGAAGTATCGATAAAAGTGACTTATGGGATTTCATCTTGTTTCTCAACTAACAGGAGTCAGATGTAATTAATCAGTAGATTTACTAATACCTTAATGAAAGCGTTGAAATGCATATATCTCTTCTCTAAAAATGAATGGAGCAATGCTGATTGTTGAGAACACGCATAAATGCATATATTCACACTTCTTATTTCTTGCATGTTCAGATTATCATGATAGAAGCACATACTAATATGATATTGTAATATGATATACGTTCACTTAGTTCACATGCTTTAAAAAAAATAAGGACATCAAACATCACCGTATACAATGGTATAGAGCCAAACGCATGAGTAAAGTACTTAATCCCACTATTATTTTGGTTTCTACATTTTTGTTCGTCATGTGTTCGGTTAAGTACGTTTAATACGTTATACATACGGTTTGTCCGTTATGTATATGTTCAATTCATTACCCAAACGGTGGTGGTCCGTTTAGCACTCGTTCAGTGTGAGAAACGTTTGTACGTTATTCGTACGTTTGGGATCTATGTGGTGGTATGTATATCTCAGTATAGAGAATAATATTACTTTGCATATTTTGAAATGAAAAATGAATAAAGTCGCACGTAATCACAAGTAGCCTGAAATTCAACATGAATTACAAAAAATTACAATGATAATAAAAACGATGGCTAAGTTAAGAAACACAGGATTCAAATCTTGAAAATATATTTAAATAAATGCAATTGCATGGCACAGGAATAATAAGCTTTAGTCAGCTTTTGTTTTACTTACCGGTCTTCCCGGTGGTCCGGGTTGTCCCGGAGGGCCTGGAAGTCCTGGTACGCCGACAACACCGTTGTTGCCCTGATGTAAACAAAAGAACAACCTTATGTTGTGTGAAAGAAATATTTACCGTATTATAATAACCTTGATTGTTTGGTCTTTTCATGCTCATTGGCTGTGAAAGGCATGGAACTATAATTATAAAGCGAGATCCGAAATTTTAATAGTTTTAGAGTAATGTTTGTATTTTTTCTTGATTTTTTTTATTTCTACCTGTATTCATTAATAGCAAAAATATATAATTATGTCAATTTTTTACTTCGTCATTGCACGATTCAAAATTTTGACCTAATCATATTGTTTACTATTTTACTTAAAGCATTCAATATTTTTTTTAATTTTAACTCTGTCATTTGACATTATCTTTTACTATTTCACTTAAACAATATTTATAGGTTGTTGTTTTTTAAGTTGAATCGAATTTTATAAGTCGAAAATACTCACTTAAATAAACATCTTTTTGAAAGTTTTATCACTTTAATAACATTGTTGATGCTTGCAGTATACTTACATCTCTGCCGTCGTTTCCGGGATTGCCCTTTTCTCCGCGATCACCTAGCTGTCCCTGAATTTCAACAAACAAACAAGAAAAAGATAATTCTTATTCAAGTCATGGAAACTAAATATTTGCCAGAAAACTTTTGATGTCATTATATAGTGCACTTAGTTTGGTTCAGGATTGATTCCTTGATCAATAATGGCAGATTTTGCAAAATGCGCTTTTGATGTTCAATGCATGCTATATGTTACTGCGCCTTTTCGGTTGAGTTATTTGGTAAAACGGAAGTATGATATGGAAACTTATCAACCCCGAAGTGTCAAAAGCAGATTCAACTGCGCTACGTTTGGATATGCCACTGAGCGGGTGATAATTTCCTCTATCAAACCGACGCTGAACAAAAATATGAATTTATCATACAACTTAATTATCTAACTATTTATTTATTCATTTTATTTGTTGCAACTATTTTTAGCTTTATTTCACAAATAAAAAACCTCTTTTGACGAACAATTTACTCTACATAATAATGCGCATCCCTATAGGTTTAAAATGCAGCGTTTTAACGCATTCAGTGACAAGATACACTGCTCAGTAGCATGAAAGGAAGTATTACCGGTGTAGCAGGAATGTAAGTTCCCCGTTGTAATTGTCCGGGTTGTACTATTAAGTATAGGCCAACAACTCACGCAACATTAGCTTCACGCCTTATTCGGTAACGCTATCATTGTGAAGTCCCATTCATGCAAATGAGCCAATTGAATAAAATGGCATGCTCTACCGCACATAAGACAGGGTACTCAACAACGGGATAAAGCTCATTATCCTCATTTGCATAAATGGGACTTCAGAATGATAGCGATACCCCTTATTCCGTTATGGTCTATGGAAGGCGGACTACTATTTCAGGGGGACTACGATCACTTTCCCACCAGTGTGAAAGTATTCAATGTCCCTCTGGAATTGAAGTCCGCCTTCCATAAACCATAACGGAAAGAGCGTGAAACAAATGTTGCCTAAGAGTTGTTAGTATATACTTTACTGTACAATCCGGACAGTAAGATTTTTTTTTTTCAAATATGGTCATAAATATTGATCTGCAATGCAACATAATTGCAATGAACAATGAGGGTGTATCGTATTCGTGCAACTTTTACTATTATTGGCCTAAATCATTTCGCGAATGAAAGGCAAGTCAAAACTTTTTTTATGATACAGCTGGTTGTTTTGAAATATATTCAACATTCTATAGCTCTGCAACCATACCTTGGAAAATTTTCCCTACAAACGAGAGTTATGTTAATAAACTCAGCTCCTGCGACATATAGTGACAATTATTTGTTTACTTACCTTCAATCCAATGATTCCAGGTAGGCCATCTCCTCCCTTCTGTCCTCTAGAGCCCTTTGAACCTTTGGGACCCTTGATGAAAGATACAGATCAAATTGAACAAGATATATATTTACTTATTTTAGTTACCCCCTGTTTGTTCAGGCAATACGGAAAGATATCTATGGTTGGGTGCTGTATCACATGAGGCCGAAAAATCTTTACTTGTAATGATACAGTTCAGTGGGTAATGTAAGGAAGTAAAGTTTATCATCTTTTCCAGAGGAAAAGTTTATAAACTTCTCCCTTCTCTCCTCTAGAGCCTTTTTGAACCTTTGGGACCCTTCTGATTCTGATTCTGATTCTGATACTGATTTTATTTCAATATCAACATATAAATACATATATACATAAAACACATTTATAAAAAACACACAATGATATTGCGGACATAATCAAAAGGCCAATAAGGCCTGAAAACGA
>JXSR01S047335.1:257956-268993 GCA_000969725.1 Ophiothrix spiculata
GGGGGGGGGCGGATTCCGCCCCCCCCCCGGCTCTTTTAGGGTTAAAGCGGTCTTTATTGATCTGATTTTCGCAAAGTATCTCCACCGCAATCATCAATCCAATTATTCTGTCTGTGTTTGTTACCCTGTCAGAGATTGGTTAGCTAAAATTTGATACCCTATGCAAGACTTAAAGATGCGGGAACAGGTCGATTTTGATACGCCATATTGCAAGTCTCGAGATTTGTCAATGTAGGCATATCGCATTTTTTGCAACTTAGGTGGTTACCCGGTCAAAATACCCAGTTACCCTACCTCGGGCATTGAATCACTTACTTTTGAAATATAAATGAAGCATTACCTGAATGTTACACTTTCTAGTTCCCTTGTTTCAGTTACATAAATCATTTGTAAAGCTTTTTGTTCTCCATTAAGACGAATACCAAGCTGAGGTCTGTTTCCGGCGTCTCGAATTTGCAATAGTATCCAGTCTTTTTTAACTGAATTTTCATTCATTCGAAATGAGGCTACAAAAGAAAATTCTTCAGGAAGACTATCAGGAAAAAGATCACTGTAAAGAAAAAAAACAGAAAAGAAAAATTACACGTTGATACACAAAGCAATACACGTCACGTGCTAAACGGTTACTTCGTGCTATCACGTTTGGTGTTTTAAATGTGTCATTAAGAGCATTTGCATAGTCGTAAAATATTACTTTCAATGTGGCATAGCTCAGTAATTAGAAAAAGCACTGAAAGCAGTAATTTGTTTACACACTTCATAAAGAGGTCAATTCATGCTACTCGGTTGTTAGTTAGTTCCTTTATCCTATGCTCAAATATTATAAGATTTTAAGGAAGATATGTCGATCGTGGTCGTGAAGGACGGATATATTGGAAAGTCTTTATTTCCAAGCCTTTCATCACCAGATCCTGCACCACTTGTTTGACCCTAAAACGGCGGTCTGTCTGAATCAATAGAAATAACGGTTACTGTAAGAATATAAACGCGGCGTATGATGAAATAGTAACCAATGTAAAACAAAGAGTCAATCAAGCCAGTGATTTGCTAATAGAAAATATGAATATATCATTGTTGATTGTTATCTAGAATCGAAAATAGAGATATATTACCCCATACTGTCATGTTCTATGCATGAAGGTAGCATTATTATCATCTATCCACAATTACGGTCACAAGTTATGCGGATATTTCAACCAATTATGGTAAGATAAAGTACGATAAAGATACGTAGTGACCGCTGAACTCACACTGTTGTTTGAGGTGGACATTTATTCATTTTTTTACCAAAAGTTCATATTTAACTTAACAGATAATTGAAAAAGCAGTACAAATAACTAGAGTGTGTTGCATAATAAAGTTTTGAACCCATTCTCAAAATTGTATTTCATTTTGGATGAAATTTGGTTATTTTTTAGCCTATCTATTGGTATTTTTGTAAGACTTGTGCAAAAATGAGAGCGCTATACATATTTCAAATTATTGATTATATTTGATTACCGATATGTTTTTTGATTTGTGACGATTTTGGCTTAAAATGATGAATACATTTTTTTTCGATGTCAGATGCTTCATTTGCATATCTAATTTTATTAGTACACACCAGCAAACAGTAGCATATCTCTTCTACATCAAAAACTGAGTTTTTATTAATAGCGCCATCTATTTTGACACTTACAAATAAAATGCCCCTATGTCAATTGGGTTCATACAACAGTGCTCAAGTGTGCAGCTCAGTTGACATAAATGCATAGGCTACTTTTATTTTAAGGCGGTGTCACACATCACAAAACGTACGAATAACGTACTAATAACGTATACTGGATTTGTCATTGAAATACATGTAATATCGATTACCAAACAAGTTCGTTATTAGTACGTTATTCGTACGGTACGGTGATGTGTGACACCGCCTTTAGCTGTATTACCATGATCATCGTTATCATTCCATTGTGACCGCCGTTTAGTATAGTCTAAATTGTTCTCGCATGTTTATTAACACTACGGTTTCCTCCGTCTGAATTATTGTTCTCCTGATAATATTGTAAATCGGAGTCATCAAAATAGTAAATATGAGTCACTGGGAACAGTCTAGCTTCTACTAGTCGAATATACACGGTTGCTCATATAGTTCGAATAAAAGTTGGTCACGCTTGACTGCGTCAAAAAAATACTTGGAAGCAAAGCATAAAATATTCCTTCAACGCTCCTCAATAAATCTTTTAAGATGTCATATACCGCCAGGGAACCATTCCACGTTCACCACAACCCTATTTTTGCAAATTGAGGGACATTGAAGGATCAGTTTATACTTTGCCTCCAAGCATTCTCTTGGCGCAGTAAAGCGTAACCAAGACATTAAATCACCTGCTTAACAATATACTATACATAAACATTCTATATAACTACTCAATTTGAGTAGTAAAGTGACCTTGACCAGGGCGTTGTCAAATCAAATTTGGCCTGAAAATCACGATTATTTGTGTTGTTGCCCCCTATCGGTACATGAAAAAATTGATCACATTCGGAGCTCCATTTCACATCTAACTAGATTACCTATCAAAATTTGATTGCCTTGATCAATTTCAACAAGCAAGGTGTCATTTTAAAGCTTAGAAAATGCTATGACAGATGAATTGATAAAATAAAAAATTGATCTCATATGCAAAGTCCCCCTTTCGGGGTGAGCCATCACATTTATGAACAAGTTGAATGGAATGCTACTTACCTTGTTCTTGCAACTAAATTATTATTTTTGGTTAATTTATATGCTGTCTGTAATTCATTTGAACCTTGGACTACTCTCACACCAGTTGGTGGATCATCTAGACGAAATAGCCTTATAACATCCCAACCTGGTAGTAAAAGAAATGAAAATTACTTAAAAATGCTGTATTACTAAATTGAAATTACTCACTTGCAGAGTTTATCATTACCAGACATGAATGAATTCACGCACTAGTTTTCAATAAAAATGTACAATTAATGTAAGTTCTTCGAAAATAAATGCTACTTTTTTATCATATAAGCGATGAAATGTTTACAAAAATGACTTTTTAGATAACATGTGTATCAACTATCATTCTGATTTTTAAAGCCCTTTTGTTGCGATAAATATAAAAAAGTAAGTTAGTATTCTGTAAGTAATAAGTTTCAATTTCAATAATGGAAAACTTTCGACCCTGCTTTCAACTCTCTATAATAAAGAAAACTTTGGTGTCAGTGTTGCAGCAAAAAACATATAGAAAGCTATAGAAAGCTTATCACAACTAAATGGAATTCCTGAGGTTGAAATACCACTAAATTATCCTTAATTCAATAGATTAAGGCAAACAAAATCTAAAAGTGTTATTTCCCATGGGGTCTAAATTTAGGACATAGTATAAACTGGCTAAATAATCATGAAACTAAATATTGAAACTTTATCGTGTAATATGGTACAGAATCCTATCCATTGAGTTATATTTAGGTACTTCATTTAATCGAGTTGACATTATGTTACATACGAGGTGAACAATGCACAATGATTTGCAACCATTTGATAGCTAAGATTTACTACAATCTTGATGTAGTGCTGATTGTAACCATAATTTACCCCAAAAATACTTCACTTTTTTTCTGAATGACGAAATTATTATTTTATATGTTAAATGATTTTGACCAATACTTTTGGTTACATGAATGCAAAGTCATAAATTTTTACATGTACCTCTCATGGTGTATGGGTCAAATAAAATTAACTATACATGATTCGTCTTTTAGGTTCCCTGCGCCATTGTTCTAGATATGAGGAAATGAGGAACAGGGACGTAAAATAAATTCTAAAGTAGTCCATCAAGTTAATTGTCGTACAGTCATGCTATAACTGGCTTATTGATGTGTGATGGGATGTGATGTATATATGTGATGACTCACACCGAAAAGGGGGACTATGCGACAGAATACTTTTCAAGATACAGGTGAAAATAGGCAGTAAAAAAAAAGAAAATAAAAAGAATTTCCAGCAGATTTTCTGTTGCAAAATTTGATCGCCTTGATCAATTTCAACAAGTAAGGTGTTATTTTAAAGCTTAGAAAATGTTGCAACAGATGAAATGAAAAAAATCAAAAATGATATCATTTTCAAAGTCCCCCTTTCGGTGTGAGCCATCACATATCATGTTTTCATTTTTCAAAACAATGACAGAGAAGTGATACTGAATGAAATTGAATGACCTCAAAAGAAATTCTAAATTTGAATTACTGTATTTTCCCAGGATACCGATATTACCCTTAAGCTTTATTAACATATTTCATATGTTGTGCATTTAACTTGTTCTTAATAAACCCACATTGGATTAAGTGGAACACAAATAACAGATTATATTTAGGTTAGCCTCTTAAATCAAACCATTTACCAATCATTTTCAGACCAGTGAGTTCAAAATCAATCTTGTATGCATTGCAGTAAAAACCAGCTGTTTTCTTGCGGTTTCTCGATTTGATCGATTGCAATGCATGTAGGGATAGCGTTCAGTGTTGACAAAATCCCTTTGTCCTTTAGTATACAAATAACTGCAAAGAAGGGCAATAGTAAAAACTATTGCCTCGAAGTGATTTTGGGACTATATACTATTTCCCGAGACCGAAGGTCGAGGGAAATAGTATGATAGTCTCAAAATTACCGAGGGTAATAGTTTTTACTATGTCCAGAATGAAAGAGCAGTCAATATTTGTTTTATATAACGAATTTGTTTCGATAGGGCAATAGTAAAAAAAAACTATTGACCCGATCAAATCCAGCCAATCGGTATATAATAGACAGCATATCTTTCCTGACACATATTTTATGTTTTATCTGCAAGTGGTGTCATGGTATTAAAAATCTACAATGTACCATAGACTTATAATGTGTATGGTTGTTATATGCATACTAGTTAAACACCTTAATGCAGTTTCAAACCTATATGAATGCATATATGCAAATAAACATCACCTGTGATCTAAATTGAAAGATCTTATAAAATTTAGTACAAGAAGGCTCCTATTTTGAGCTTTTAACTTACCCGGTAAATCATTTTCACCCATTTGAAATTCAGGACATTCTACATTCAGCTCTGCAATGAAACATATAAAGGTAGTGTGTTAGCATTTTGTGATTGGACAGAAAATTCTAAATTTGAATTAATTCCAGGGAAACTGCTATTACCCTTTAAACCTTTATCACCATATTTCAAATGCTTTGCATTTACGTATCTTTAAACTTGACATTAATTAGAAGTACTTTTTTGCTGTTTGTGACGATCGACCCCGTCAAAAATTAGGTCATAACCTTTGTTATTGCTTGTTTACATTTTGTATTTGCAAGATTAATAGATCTTGTTCTGATCTGCATCAAACCGCAGGTAATAAAATAATTTCGTCTATGGTAATCACTCATAACAAAACATATTGCAGTTATCGGCAACATTTCCCTATACAATGCACACACAACGCTCGTAATTGATGCATGACCCCGAGATATCTTCCCGTGTTTTGGGTATAGGATGATAACTTACCAAGATCGCTGTATCAAAACTAACCAGCCGATTTTTGTCGTACATTTACTATCATTTTGTTCCTGATTTATTAAGCTTTCATGTGATATTTTTCGTGAATTCAAAAGACCAAAGGGTAAGCCTGACTAGGTACATTTTGTAACAAACCCCGGTCAGCTCATTCGGATTTCCCACGCTATTTCAGATGTAAATTTCCTGTGCGAAGGAGTTTCGACATACCCACTTCCATTGGCCCACCATGCTCGCATCCTTTAAGCTATTAACTTCGTACACACATGTCAATCAAGATCATGAAATCTCGTTCTCATGACACCATACTCATTAGCATATGATAATTCAAAGGACCTGATCGAGTCCATTGAAAAAACACGTAAGACACACCCCAAATGCCTTGTTAACCAGGTCATACTGGGACAGCAGCCCGTTAATAGGCGTTGATTGGTCAGAATGACCGTGGCGAGTAGATACACTTGCGTTGTTTGTCAATTAAACCTGGTTAAAGATCTCCGACTTGGTTTGGCAATGCAAAGGTCGCAGTGTAGCGTGCAGTGGGCGATAACTGCAATATGAGACACAACAAGAAAATGTACTTACGCGTTTTACTACTATGTATAAAAGCCAATATTACAAGTGATATTCTAAGTAACCAATCTGCTGCTGGCCTACCGGGTCCCCTGAAAAATAAATAAAAAGTTAAAATAATAAGCTTACACAACATAGAATACAAGCAAGAATTGTTACTTTCCGCTACATGTAGTAGCAAAGAGATGTGCTTTACCTAGCTAACTAATAAATCTTTTGACATTGAAAAACTTCTATGTGGTTCCCTTCAACCAGGTTCAAATTGCTACCCTTGTACCCTTGTAAAAAGTCATAGTCCATCTGGCGTCATAGTCCGCTTCACATGTACCGTCACAGAGTACCGGGAGCCGCTTCAAAAATAAAGTGGTACTCATGCTCGTCAGAACACCTTAAAATTGGACCCTAAACATGGCGTAATTGTTGATAGCAAATTGCACCCATAAATCGCGTAAGGTCAGTTAAGATTGTGAAAATCGCACCCCAAATGACGTAATGGCGTAAGTTTGTAATGACCATTTGCTAACAAATTAGGTATTAAAATGTATACAGTTTAAGTTTTTCATTCATTTACATGAAGTCAATACTTATTTTCTCTTGTTTTAAGACCTTTTATTTAAAAGATGTACAGCACAATATTCAGCTGAGCAACTCTAAGTGAAAGGTGACCCTTGCTGGCAAAGGTAGCCTGAATTTAAATTATACTGTAAAGTACCGTTTTTTTTCAAAACCGTAGACGCCACCTGTGGTACAAAAACAGACCCTTTTACGCCACTTTTTATGATGAGCACGAGTACCAATTTCAATCTTGAGCGGTCCCCCCGGGCACAGAGTAAAGGTGGTTTCAGACTAGCTGTCGTTGCGGCACACGACGTTGCGGCATACTACCAAACATTTGTATTTTATAGTTGTCGTACTCTAGCACGACACATTTGCATGTTGCCGCAATGGTCTGTCGCAAGAAAGGTTGAATTTATTCCAACTCAAAATATCGTGTCGTTGCGACCACCACGACAGGGTAATCGATATATCGGCTTGTCGTGCGGCAAGCAGATGCGACACGGTCGAGTTTGCGCACTTTGAAATTTTGCCTGTCGTATGGTCGTTCGGAAGCACGACAGGCTAGTCTGAAACCAGCTTAAAGCAGTCTGTTTTTTGCTGTACAACCCGAAAAAATAGCTCCAGGGGACTATAGTTCCTAAAAGATATGATTATTCATTGCTCGGAAGGTATCGCCCGGCCCGGGATCGCCCGGTGGAAGTCACATTTCAGTGACGGTGGTCTAAAACTATTTCCGAAGTAGCGTCTTCAGTGAGGACCTTCAAAGAATAGAGAGTCATTTGGTGAACAAAAGAAACCAACAAAGTTAAGCTCTTCCCCGGCAACCGTGACCGTATGTCAAAATACGTCATCTACTCTAGGACCAGAGTGCATAGTTACTTTACCTTCAAAAGTATATCATCTCTCTAGGACCAGAGAGCTCATCTAGATGCTGAAAAGGCTTTGATGAGAATACGCGTAGAAGTAGAAGTAGAAGTTAACTGCTTAAAAATGGGTGGGCAACAGTGAGATGGGGCCTCCCAGTAAGATGCTACACCATCAACACATTCATTTGAAATATAAATACTATGAAATAATTATAAAGCACCACTGTTACTACATATTGGGTGTTACCCAGAGATTTTACCACTCATACATGGTTAGAACCATCATAACAAATTAGACAAAGTGAATGTGGCCATAAGTTTTATTTTGATATCTAAAAACGCGACGATTTCCGGGTGCTAGCTATATTAATAAAGAAAAAATATGGACGATCGGTGAACAACATATTTTCCTCATGTTGGTATTCACCGAGATTATATTCCAACAAAGTTGTCTGCAATCTACATGGGGGTAAAACAACTTCACCCGGTGCAGACATAACACTTATTTAAAATATCCAAAGAAATATTTATAGACAGATTTTGAACCTAATTACATTTGATCGAGAAAAATAGGATATGTGGAGAAAGTGCGCTTTAAACAAAGCAATAGATTACGTGGCTTGGGTGTTTTTTACTTAAGGTTATTACAAAATGTTCTCATTTTCCTCCTTAGGGGGTAAATCCACATTCCCGAGGCATAGTTTGTGTGTGTGAACATTCCCGATTTAGTTTTGACGTCTTGCTTATTGTCTCGTTTTGTATCATTTAAAATTTGGTGAAAAACAAACTCAAAGATATGGTCCCCTTTAACATCGGTAAACAAATCTTCGTAGCAGACGCCTCCTTGCTTATCTATATCTATCGGCGTTAAAAAATAAGGACAACAACCTTTGAGGTTCATCAGGATCATGTAAGTACTCTACTTGAACTCGAGAAGCAAATTCGTAGCTTGGAAGTACCTAAACATCCAATTCACGATTCCACGTCAGAAATTATTGGGTAAGTCGCCGCCATATTGGATTACCTGGCTAATCTTGTTTAGGTGAAATTTGACAAATACAGAAAAGGGTCAGAAAGGGGTGACGAGACGACAATTATGCATCATTTTCTTCGTAGATATCAAACCTTTGTCTTGAAAAAGTAAGTTCTGTACTATTTTGAAAATTATCATACAATTTCTTGCATTCAATTTTGAAAGTTTTGCTTTGGTTTCCCGTTTACAAAAGGAATGCTGCAAAATTCTTATGCTTGTATGAAATTGAAGTTTAAGTATCTTTATAAATGTTTTGCACATAAACAGATAAACACCATAAATCGTATATGTTCTACAAATGTTGTCAGAAACAGATAAGTGAATGAGAATGGGTTATTACCATTGCATATTTTTACATTTGTTTTAGTTTACATTTTGTTTACTATTGCTTCTGTTGTTGTGTGTTTTTAAATAAAAGCTTTAGGCACGTATATTATTTGTTCTTGTAAAGGATGAAATTGTTTGATCGCAGCTTTTTATCAAAATGAAGCAAATCATTTTGTAATGTAATAAAATATAACTTAAATGTAATGTTAAAATCGCTGAAATGGTTTTTAGTGTTGGTTGGTCGGCGGTGTATTTGTTTGTTTGCTTTTTCAGTAAAAACACCAGTTAGGTGACAAGCTTATAACGTGTGATAAAGTGTTAAAGCGGGTTCAAGACATAAATTTCTTTTCAAAATGAAATATAAGCAAAAATGTTAGAAGTAAAATTCAACGGTTAAAGCAACACAGTAGTTATCAATTGCAAATACGTGAGTTTATTTTTATGTGTCGTATTTCTCTCTTCTTTATAGAAATTTGATAATAAATACTAACAGTGTTTCTTTAAAGTAAACCAAGGTCACCATGAAATTGTCATAATTGCCTTCCATGTTCTTTATTTTTGTAACGAGGTCATATGATGTTTCACACAGTAAGTTGCATTGATATTTTGCCGTCTATAACCTTTGACCTTTGATTCGCATGATGCATCGCAAGTACCCCTGGGAAGGCAATGCTTAAAATCAGTAAGATAGATGTGTGTACCGATTACGTTTCATCATTTCACTCAATTAAGGTGTCCGTCGAGAGTGCAAAAACATTAAAAGGCTCCCTCATGTAGAGATAACGAGACACAACATTTATCTTATGGAACAACACTAATATGATGAATCTGATTAACTCATGTGGCAGCTATATTGCGATTCAGTGGACGTATTTTATGCCATGTTGCTTTCTTGTATGTGTGCTGTGATATAATATGACAGCTGTCGAGGATCTTGGAATGTCTTTTACTTAACATGCACGCTCTGATGTAGCTCTAGTTATCATTACTTGAAATAACGAGTGAGATAACTTTAAACCATTCGTCAAACAATCACTAAATCACAACCTCTAAATCTACTTACTACAATTCAATACAAATCTGATCCAGAATCTGGAACTTAACTGAACAGAATATCTCGTACAAACAAACACTAGTGTAAAATAAACTTAAATACATAGGGCCACTCGAAAAATAAAGTGGTACTCATGCTCGACAGACCATCTGAAAATTGGACCCTAAATGGCGTAATTGTTGATAGCAATTTCCACCCCTAAATGGCGTAAGATCAGTGAAGATGGTGAAATTCGCACCCCGGATGGCTTAATGACAAAGTTTAATGTGGCCTTTTGCTAACATATTAGATATCACAAAATTTCAATTGTATGTTTATTTGCATGAAGTCTTAACCTATTTTCTTTTGTTTTTAGACCTTTTATGATACTATTTGCTGTGCCACTCGTTCCTCTAACCATGCTAACTCTTGCTTTTCAAGGTCGCGGAGAAATGCAGAAAAATAGCTTGTCTGTTGAAACTGTTAGCTGAAGAATAAAATCCAACAAGCAACATTAAATCTTATAGGCGTCTTTGATAAAATTTCCAATAAGTTGTTATTGGTCATTGACTAAAAGTCCTAAGAATTGTTAATAGACGGCTGTACTTTTCTTCATAAGAACAATATTACCACTTCGTAAATCACATTGATTTACTTCGCACTATCAAAATCCTTTGAAATCACGATAACAAATGTTTCTTTTTATATTTTAAATAATTTTTTCCACTTACATGTTATACTTTAAGTGTCATCAAATAGCAATCACCGATGCAATAATAGACCTAAAACAGTTTATCTTATAAAGCATTGTAAATCGAATCTAAAAATAGTTTAGCACCCCGATGGTACAGTGATTGTCAATGTTAAGGTAGGCCTCATGTTTAACCTCAGTTAACATGGTTAAGGTAAATAGTTCAAATCTCTAATCCAATTTAATAAAATCTTACATCAGCAAAATGTTTTTGGCTAGTAACTTTTTAAAATGATTTCAACTAACGCAAGAAAATAATATTGTTAAACAAGGTTAAGTTAAGTGATATCTATACAAGCTAAAGAACAATTGCTTTAGTGTTAAAAAGGAATAAGTTACAGGATCGGGAA
>JXSR01S047336.1:5690-17689 GCA_000969725.1 Ophiothrix spiculata
TTATTTTTAGGCTTGTCTAAGGACCACAGTGGAAATAAGTGTATCTTTATTGTATACTTTTCTGTGTTTTTATCCTTGGCTGTATGTTTTTCCTAAATAAAATGAAATGAAATGAAATGAAATGAAATGAAATCATTGCCTATTGTAATCGATAACATTAACTTTTATCATTGGCTATTGTAATTTCTATAGGTCGTAGGTCACAGAAATAATGCGTAATACTTTGGCCATTTAAGCTTTCTAAGTTTTTACATGAGATATTTGAAAAATAAAAAAACTAAAAAAATTCCAATCAGCATAGGTAACATCTTTTAATAGTGTAGAATCATTACAAACCTAATTTAAACCCAAAGATGAAATTTATCATCCAAAATCTGGACGTAAACAAAGTTGAGGTTGTCAAATTTGGAAACCCAATGTTACAACATAGAAAATCACACATTTTGATTCTAATTTATGTTAAAAAAAATATCTATCATGAGATGCACAAGACTTTCAAGGAGCTTCCTAATTATAAAATTTTTGAACAGCTTCAATATTTATATAGGTGAATTTGAGGTGTGGACTTAGTCCTAAGATGGTTTGTACATACATTCTTAAATGGCAGTTTTACTACATAGCATTTCCCATGACTTGGCACTAAGTCAAGTCATGCCCAGGCCTATTTGCCATTCTGTATCTGTCGTTGTCGGCAGAACTCCTCATGAGAGGCACCAGCACCAACTTTGTCAAGGCGAGCATCTGAATAGGTTCAGGTGAATGAGAAAACTCAAGCAAGGTACTATAATCCTTCAATTAAATTGCATTACAATGCTAACAAGAATGGGAAATCAGAGCGGTTGTATTTCACGACCGGTCTCGTTGAGTGTCTAACTGCCACTGCGCTCCCACTTTTGAGACAGTAATAGAGCAAGCAACTGATTCTTCGCCAAAACAGATCCCAAAACAGGGTTGGGAGTGTTCAGTTCCAACTTCCATATCATTGCTTTCATCACTCTCAGATGACAACTTCTCTTCAGCATGGACTGTATACAATAACATGTATGTTTAGATTTAATTTTCTTTTAAATCTTATATCACACAAGTGACAAGCGTGTTTTCTAATAGCAGATAGAGAATCCATGTTTACCCTTCAATGTCTCGGATTGAAATGATTAGAAAATGTGAAACAGTCCTCTTTTTATAAATGACTCGATTGAATCAGCAACCCAACCGGTGAATTTCAATTCACAAGATTGAAGCTTTGGTAGCTATGACAGCCAAATTGTTTTGAATTCACGAATCGAGTTGTTGGGTCGTTCTAAAACAGCTCTTTTTGCTATTACCCAATTGACTCAACGCCCAAATCGGATAAATTTCAGATCACAAGGTTGAAGATTTGGTTGGTATGACATCATAATTGGTTTAAATTCACGAATCAAGTTGTTGAGTCATTCTAAAATAGCTCTTTTTGCTATTAAATTTATCACTCAAATGACTCAACACCCCAATTGGTGAATTTTAAGGTTACAAAGTCGAAGATTTGGTATGACAGTCAAAGTGTTTTGAATTAACAAATTGAGTTGTTGAGTTGTTCTAAAATAGCTCTTTTTACCAATGCCCGAATATTTCCACATCCTAAATTATTTGAGGGAACGTCTAAATAGAGATGTACAATATTTAAGTATGAAACGTATAATTATACAATATATTTGATTAGCTATATATAGCATATTTGAAATGCACATAGATGAATAAATGTGTATGATATATTTGTGATGAAACTTAAAAAACAAACGTCTGTTGTCTATTTCTTGTCATCATTGTCATTCATTCTAGACTCTTTAGTCCTCATAAAGGAGGTGCTTTTTGATCAATTTCCATCAAGGTACTATTGACCCTTGGAAGTGTGGGATGGGATGTTGAGAAGCGGGCTTTTAAAAACAAAATTACGGTTACGAATGCTCTAAATTAGCCCATTACAATCAGATGAGACTCCTGGAAAAAGGGAAAAGTTTGTTTCGGAATTTTGTCCTGGGTCCGAATTCGGAATTTACTACCCCTACTCCTGAATTCTCACTCAGCACTCTTAAGGACTTTGTTCTCAATTATCATGAACCTAGACCACACCCACTTCGTGCATATTGACCAATCAGAGAGCAGGATTTTTGAAGTTCGTCCTTGTCAGAATTCAGAATCCTGCTCCTTGCCTCAGCCTCCGCACCCTACCGAAAAGGTACATACCATATTACTTATGTGCGACTCGCAGAGCACAAGATCAATTTCGATGCCCATAAATATATCCCCATCTTCTCTGATTACAAGTCTTAAGACCCATCTCCCCGCGCCCCCCCCCCCACCGTACAAAGAGGTTTACAAGAGAGCTCAGCGCACATGCTTTCTATTGATTCGCTCAGCTTTGCAAAGGGATGGAAGGTGAATCAAGGTCAGCCCAGAATATCGGTTCGGAGTTTGCGCTGACTGTTTGTCGTGCGTTCGGAGTTTGCGCAGACTGTTTTTTGTGTGTTCTTAGCGAAACATAGAACAAGTATAGTTCCTCTGATCTCCCCTCCCAGTGACCTACAGACGCCCTAGCGGCGAGGGCGAAGCCTTTTGAAAGACTAAGACCATACACGACACGGTATGCTACAAATTGAACTGATCAATTGAACAGCCCTGAACAAGGGCTTATCGAAACAATAATCTGGTATGTTATCAATACATTAATATAGCTGTGCGATTGGGTCTTTGACAAAAATTATATTTTGTCTCATGAGTCCTGATTTCTTTCCTCCAATTCCAGAAATCCTTATGACACCAAATTCAGGTCTGTTCGTCTGGGTAACAAAGTATTTGAGAATAGAATCCTACCAGTATCTGGAGCTATTGAATGTTTGTTTGCTATGGGATTTACTGAGGTAAGTTGATGTTCTGTATCTCTTTTTTTTTAAATCTTTTTATGCCCCTGGCTTAAAGGAGCCCTGTCAGATTGTGTCAGCATTTTTTTAAGGGGAGCAGGGTGGCTCAGAGCTCACTCCCCTCAAACGGAAGTCTCTGTGAATGTACTTGTGGGTTTTTTTTTCCAAGATACTGCTGATGTCAATAACCTTAAAACGGTCTGTCGGTACGGTCCTGTCATGTACTGACAGCTCGCAACTGCAACAACATCACGCCACCTCTGACGATCCTGGACAAGGTTGTAAAGTTCATGGAGGGACCACCCAACCATAGGTTTGATCTGGTCGATCCATCTGGTTCTAGGTCTTCCAGGCTTCCTTCTCCCTTCGACACAACCTTGCATGATGACTTAGGAGTCTCCTCCTTTTTGCAATATGTCCAAAATAATTCATCATTTGGCTATATGGACATGAGATAGCAGACGCCTTTTTTGGTTGTGTCTCCTCCAGGACACTGATGTTTGATCGTTTCATAAACCAAGAGATGCGCAACATACGTAGCAATTGGAAAAATGAGCGCAGAGACCAGGTGCTTTTTCGTTGCTTTGGTGATGCCTCTGTCAGTCCAGATTTTATTCAGACCATCCATAGCTGATTTTGCCATTGCCATACGTCTTCCCAGCTCTGTAGAGCAACCACTGCTAGTAGTGATCAGTGATCCAAGGAAGTTAAACTCTGTCACATGTTCAACTTCAGTACCATAGTACCTGAAAACAATCAACAATAAAAAGCCTTTTCTGACCATGGTATTCATTCTTCAGGCCCAAATTTTTGGAACTCACTTCCAAAAACATTGAAAGAATCAAAAACTTTTTTATTTTTGATCTGCATCTAAAGTACAAATATTTAACAAAATCTTAGAATTTACCCCATGCTAATGCATCTTTGTTTTTCGATTTTTGTGCCCATCCTTGCCATGTCTTGTTTATTTATTTTTTATTTTAGTTGTCCATTTGCGTAGTGTATTTATGTTTCAAGGGAAAGGCTATTTACAGGCCTTTCTGGCCTTTTAGTCTACTCCTCCATTAATATGTTATTGATTGTTGTTTTTATTGTTTTCTATGTTTTTAATGGAAATAAAGATGAACTTGAACTCACTGACATATTGCAGAATTTTCTTGCTATTAGAAAAAATGCCAGAGTTGTAATCAGAGATATATCCTTTTGTTTTTATTAGGATGGAGAACTCTTGACGTTGCCAGAGGGTGCTTCTATGAATGAATTACGATGGATGCAAAAGCAGCTTGCGTGTGAGAGGCTGAAGACCCTGTCACAAACACTGGGACACAAACCCTCTGTTACAAGCTTGCAGGTAAGTTCTTAGGCCACAATATACTATATTGCAAGATGCTAACCAAGATGATAAAAGAGAATCATAGAGTAATATTTTGAAGAGAGTATATAGGACATCAGAGACTTTGAGCAAGTCTAACTCCAGTGCACATTAGGCCTGGGGATTCTCGGGTAATTTGCTACCCGGGTACCCGACTTATTTTTCGGTCGGGTACCCGACCGTATTGATAATTGATCATTTACAATGTTAGAACGGAACGTTTGAGGGGTCTACTACGACCATGATTTCTCAATAACACCAAAAAGTTTGATTTTTTGCCTATTGTGGTCATGATTTATCATGTTTACTTCGATCAGATTATGATTTTATCATGAATTGTTGAACACAATTTTTTTTGTTCAAAATTCTATGATTTCATTGTCCGGTTCGGGTAATCGGTCGGCAGATTTTGTACCCAGGTAAGCTCATGGCGGGCGGGCACCCGGGTTTTAGTCCCAGGCCTACCTATAGTGCACATCTTGACATGGATTATTAACTCAGATCAAAAGTCAAGCTTATCCTGTCGTATCACTGTGTTGACAGAAGTATCAACCCAGCTCTATGACATATTTTTATGGTGCATTTTACAAATCTGAAGAGTGAAATTTGGTGCGAGATGAATTCAGTCCAAGGTTAATTATTACATTAGTAGCATTTATATTTTAAACTTAAGGGTGTGTTAATTCAAATTTCAGATGAAAAAAAGGATTAAATCTTTTGTTGAATTCAGCCATTTTTTGAGGGATTATTTTGTGTAATCTTGTCAAATCTCTCAATTCTCTTTACTTGATAATGAATATTAATAGTCCAGTCCCGGCTAAATAATTTGATAAGGGAAATATGCACAGTACTCACACGCTGCCATCTTGTTGTCCCACAGCTGAGTTATTGTTCATATACTTTTTTCAGAAACAAGCCCAATAGCTAGGTAGATTACAAGTATAAATCTTGAATTGACGCATATATACTAGACTGTACCTTTTTATTTTATGCCCAATCGTGTCCATGTTTCCAATTATACTGCAATTTTTCATGAATCCATTTCCTCAGGATTTATTATTTCAAAGGGTTCGGGGATGTTGCATGTGCTTCGGATAAATTCTGAAAGTACACAAATCAAGGTATCACCATCCCATAGAGTTCAGGGTTCCCAGCCCGTCAGGGAAATCAGGGATAAATATTTTACTTTGTTCCAGTCAGGAAAAAGTGATGGAATTTTGATAAATAAATGCCTCAAATCGGGGAAAAGTCAGGGAATTTTGATTGACCCAAAGATTGAAAGTAGTCAGTCAGACTCAATTTTCCTGGTGTGCCAGGTCTCTGTTCTTCTACATCCACATTCTCTGTGGTCGGAGGATTTGAAAAGTAACTTGTTTTTGCATTTTTTTGTGTTTTATTTTGAAATTTCATTAGGGAAAAGTCAGGGATTTTTGTGTTTTCTTTAAATGCTGGTAACCCGACAGTATTCAAAAATTTTTCAATAATTTGATATCTTGGTCCTGACAGAATCTGCTTGATTGCTAACATCTGCATTTTACATTCATGTCATTCTGCCTAAAACTTGTCTATTTCCAATGCAGACATCAGAAATGACATTTTATCAGAAGCTCAAGTCTTCATCAGACCATGTACTCCTGTATGAAGACCGACAACTCCAGCAGAAAGCCAGAGATGTTATACCGTTTTCAGAGCTTAGTCAGAAAGCTAGGGAGAGATGTGAAACTCAACCTCAAGCACAGGATGGTAAGAACTATTCAAAAACAACAAATTTTACTTACCCTTAAAAAAAGCTAACACTTTTTTGGGCAAAACTGACATCGCCATTGTGTTCAGCATGTAAATCCACTCCCAGAAATTAATATTTTTTGTAGATTAAATTATCAACTGCTGAATTACATTGCAAACACTTTCCAAAAATCTATGAGTTAACTTGTTATAATTCACAGTTTGTTGTTGCATTTAAGGTTTCTGTCAAGACTGTTTTTTCATGTCGACATGTCGCTATAATTTTTTGTTGACGTTGACATAAAGTTGATATCAGAGTGTTGGTTTTTGCGGAAAACAAAATTATTTGTATTAAAAGCTAAATGATGCGTTTTAGATGTACACTTACCTATATAGTCATGTGCTATTTTTTTGCGTACGACAATATGGATAATGTTAAACTGTTATAACTTTTTGTTGTGAACCATCGTAATATCTTTAAAACCATTGTAAATGATGAACAAGTTCTAAGTATAAAATATGCAACACTTTAAAGCTCATCTGAGCACTAATAAACAGTCATAAATTGACAATTAAACGTAAGTTTTTATGAAATTTTACTTGCCCAGTTTTGTTGACAGATGAGTTTTTATGTCGACATGTCGAGATATGCTTTATTATGTCGATAGAAACCATAGTTGATTTTAGTCTCATACTGCGAGATCAGACTGCAAAACAAAATTATAGTTTTTGACTTAATTTTCTGAAGGTTTTGATCACAATTTCTACAATCTTTTGTAGTTAGTTCTTATCGAACATATCAAGTAAGAATCATCTGCAGATAAAACTTAGTCCAACGCACCTTAAATTTTTCTACTTCCAAATCCCTAGACAAGGTATAGTCTTTGTCAAAGGCTGGATTTTTGTTATCACTAATATCGACAACACGAGACCAGACCGGAGGCGTAAAGCAATCAAAGCCAGTCTTACGCCTGAGGCCAGGGATGGCACTGGTGAGAAGTGTGATAGTGGTGATATGTGGTAGTGTGCTTGCATGTTTCTATACTCTATAAATCTTGAAGTATGCAACAAGCAATCAGACTCTGCTACGAGATCCATAGCATGTCACTTGAATTTTACAACATTGTGAACTGGTGCTTTTGTATTGTGTAAGAGACTACTAATGATTGATTAGGATTGATTATAGACCTAATCACTGCATATTAATATTTTTTTACATGAATTGTTCATGATTTTGGAATTATTTTGGGCTAATTTTGTTTCTAACACATGGACAAACATGATCATAAATTCATTAGAATATTCAGCAAGATTTTGTATGGTTTTTTTTTTTCCTACTTCATTTAATTTATTCAAACTTTGCCTTCATGCATAATACTTACGCAACGTTACCATGACATACTGGTGGGCGAAACAATAGTTCTAGGCTAAAACAAACATGGTCTTATTTCAAAATGAACTGAATTTGTTGTTGTTGTTGTTGTTGCTTCCGTTGATTATTTGGAACATTTGGTGTCTTTTTTTTCCCAGCTCTTCATATATATTTTTCTTCGAAATTGGGCCTGGTGGATGAAAAGAAAAAATACAAAGTCTCCTCACTAGGCCCCTGCTCTTACACTGCTACAATCTTTTCTAAAAAATAATAGCTTAAAAAGAAGATTTTGTATGTTGTTGTGATTCGAGAAAAACGGACTAATTTACTTCCCCTTATGGTCATATTGGTTTTTGTGTGTTAATCGGCTGCCTGTTGCATACTTCAAGATTTACAGAGTATAGTGACTAGATAGTGTGTTAGCATGTTCATAGTAAAATGTTCTGTAGCACCGACTAGACAAGGTATTGATATAAAAAGCACACTTATTTCAAAGTTTGTGTTTTGCGTAAACATTTTGGGTTAATTGTTTTACTGACATTTACCCATTAAAGTTAGAGATCTGCACTTGTGTTCAAAGACATTATTTTAGCAAACAGAAGCAAACAGATCAATATGTTAATACACCTGATACGTGATGTGACCAAGGAATCTGGATTCGCCGCCATTTTGATTTGCCTGCCATATAAATCCTATGGGATGACGACCATCTTGGATTGTCGCTCATGCCGGCATTTCAGGGCTTCATTTTTGAAAAATGCTGAAGAGCTATAAATAACTCTCCTGAAAGGTTCAAGGAGAGTTGTCAGGAGAGTGATTTGAGGTCATACCATATTAGCTGATTTTAGCAGTTTGAGGTGAACTAAATATTGCTCTCCTAAGAGACTGTTTAGGCGAGCATAGGAGAGCAATCGCTCTAGCTCGCCTTAAAAATGAAGGCCTGCATTTTATGTCTCCGTGTGCCGCACTTCAAGAGTCTTCGAAACAGATTAGCAGGAAAATTGGCGTACTTTGATCAGAGCAAATTGCAATACACACTTCATGAAACGCAAACATGGTTTGTGCATGAAACAAAATGCACGCACTGTATATGCGTCAAGTTAAGATTTACACGGTCTGCCTGGATATTGGGCAAAACTCTGAATATATCCGGAGGTACAATATCTCTGCTCCATGAGCGACTCACAAGATGGCGGCATGTCCAGATTCCTCTATAATTTCCTTGGATGTGACCGACAAATTTCTTTTCAGGTGAAACGCCATTTGATACTCAAGATTTTCTCTTGCTCGAATTACTCAAGTGGTTCAAGACTCGTTTCTTCACTTGGACCAATAGTCCCAGGTGCGATTCCTGTAACAGTCAAACCAGCAGTATAGGAATGCTGGAACCATCAAGCGATGACATGAGATGGGGTGCTGGGAGGGTCGAAGGTTACAGGTGTACGGCATGCAACAGAGTGGTAAGATTTCCTAGGTATGTATCAAGTTAATGCTTAATGAAATCTACACCACTATCCGGGGGAGGGGATGCAATCATATTTGAGAGCGACTGGGATGTGCGGCAACGACCTCAGAGAGTAGCCATAGGTTTTTTTTATTGACATTTGATCTTTTTAGTGAGGACCATTCAAAAATAAGGGGTCATTTAATGAGGTCTACAAAAAATAGTTAGTCTTTGAGTGAAGCCCTCATCATTTTGAAAAAGGGGTCATTGCTCACAGACAGCTCCTGGCTGTTAGTCCACCAAAACACACATTGCACACTACAAGAGTGTAACAATTTTGGACAAACAATTCAGATAAAAAATAAAAATTTGAGAAAACAAGACCATGCACATTTGTTTTTTAGATTTTAAAAGATAAGATAGTTCAATTTAGTTAGGCTTTCTAGGAAGTTTTCAAATGTTGGCACCGAAAATATGTTACTTTTCCCTAGGGACAAAATTTAAGATTTTTGTCAAAAACTACAATCACCATCAGGATACAAATGTAATTAGAAATGTATACATATATGGAATTAAGATTAAGAATCTAATTATGCTTGGTTACAGTACAAGAACGTTTTCATAATTTTTTGTTGACATCAGCTTTAAAAAGTAACATCACTGTACATATGTGCTCAATCATATACTGGCGGTCAAAAGTGTTTGCGCACAAAATATTTAACCAGCCATATCTCAAGAACCGTTCATCATTTGCGTCATTTTTTTTTCGGATTTTGTATTTGATATAAATAGATCTAAAGAACAGGAATTGCATTCACCGCATTTAATAATATGGCATGCTAAACATACTGTATATTTTCTTCTGCACATTCAAACACGGAGTTTAAATACATAAATGCTCATTTGTTGGAAAACTTATAAGCTGAAAACGTTCTTTACGGTTACATGGTGATAACGAGCATTGAATAATAAACTACATAGGTACAAATCGAAAAGTGTGTGTGGTGTACTTGTATATGGTCCAGGAAATCGACCATTTTTATGGTCATGGATATATCGAATATGAGAGGAAACATGGATTGTTTATATTGGATACATAACACCTACAAAAAAACATGAATTTTCTAAGAGTCTTGGTCGTTTGACACAATAATTAGGTTTGTGACCGTATTTAAGCGTGCTCAAACACTTTTTACCGCCAGTGTATTTCTGCTTCAAATGTATATCATTGTATCCATCTAACTAGCATCTATATTCATATAACCTTTATGATTTAACAGATATAATCACCCAGGTAAACTTCTAGAAACAAGAACGGGCCGATGCGGAGAATGGGCCAACTGCTTTACACTGTGCTGTAGGGCTGTAGGGTTTGAAGCCAGGCATGTGGTCGATTGGACAGGTAAATATATCTCTTGCTGTTAACAATGCAGTCACATATCGTCATGTGAGTGCAAGAAAGCCATATCAGCAATAGCTGCCGTTTTTCATAAATTTGGATTGCACACTGAATGTACAATCTCCAGTCTTGGGACAGTGGCTCTTGAAAATGGTTCGTCAGGTGAGAGCCACTGAAATAAGACAGAGAAATTTTGAGGGATTTTTCCGTTCATTCTTGTGACAAGGTGTTAAATAAAAATGTTTAGGGCAGCCATTGTAGATAAGACTTTCTTGTACTCACATGACAATATGTGCCCATCCATCACAAATCTCCAGAAAAGTCAGCATTTTTCGTTCTTAGCTTCAGTAAAAAATACACTCATAAGTCATATTCTGACAAAACTTTTTTGAATTTTGCCAATTTGAAGTATTGTAAACGGGGTTATTTTCGCGAGGGTTTTATTTTTGTGAATTTCGCGAAGCATCATCTACCCGCGAATATAACACCCCGTAAATATAAAATTATGTGTAGATCTATGTAATGAAGCTTAAAAAAGGTAATTTAACACACGTGAAAAGGTGATGATTGTCGCGTTTCGCGAAAAATTCTACTCGCAAAAATATCCCCGTTTACAGTAACTCCCAGCAAAACATCAGGTTTCATTTCAACTCCAAAAAACGCTCACATTTTTCAAAGGTACTTGCATTGGAAATGTGCATAATATGTAAACTTCCAACTTACATTTACAAGGTATACGTATATCTGCCTGCCTTTTGGGGAGGGTTTTTACAGATTTTGGTGGCCTATAGCAATCGGGTGTTTTTCATCAAAAATGAATGTGCCCAATTTGCTTAAATTGGATGTTTTTTATGTAGCTAAGAATGATAAAAAAAACCCACCAAATTTGATTAAAATTGGGTGCTTTTTCATCAAAATTGGTATACTGATGGGTTGAATTTCAGTCAAAAATAGGTATAGAGATGACCAATTTTCAAAGTCTGGCAGGCACATACACATACAAAACATTTTGAAGACCCCCCCCCCCCCCCCCCGGGCTTCCAACACATGTTTTGTTGGTTCTCAATCTGACATGTCATGCCTTGAAGCATCATATCTTTTCTTCTGCATGTTGTTGTATGAATTTAAAACAAGTCGTCATGTGAGTGCAAGAACGTCGTATCTGCAAAAGCTGCCATTTTTCATAAATATGGATTGCACACTGTATAATCTCCAGTCTTGGGTCAGTGGTTCTTGAAATGGAACCATTTCAAGAACCACTGACATAAGGTAGAGACATTTTAAGAGATTTTTAACATTCTTGTGACAAGGTGTTAAATAAATATAACTTATGGCAGCCATTGCAGTTAAGACTTTCTTGCACTCGCACGACAATTATTGTCATTTTGAAGCTGAAGACTTATTCTTTTTGAATCTGTGATACAACAAATTTGATCATAGGGTCAACTTTACTAGATGTTTGTTGTGGATGATCACATATGAAGGGGTACCAAAAAGGTTTTTAAGCCTGGGGTAGACCTTCAACCAGCATAAACGGATTTTGTACTCTAACTCTCAAACTAATTGCATAAACCATATAAAAGTATACCTTTTTAGAAGCGGATTTTTACCTTGAACATATTAGTGATATGGGGTTTTGACCAAAAATGTTAATTTTGGCAAAAAATGCTCAAACTGTATCTTTTGCTCCAAAAATTTCTGGTAAGCTTAAGGCTGGTGTAGACCTTTAAATGGCATAAATGGTTTTTGTACTCTAACTCTAAAACTAATTGTATAATCTTTATAAAAGT
>JXSR01S047336.1:44792-55188 GCA_000969725.1 Ophiothrix spiculata
TAAACATATTTAGTTTTTAATAAACAAGGTGATGCTAGAAATTACATATTAGTCTTCCACGATGAACAATTAATTAAAGCAGTTAACTTTAATTTAGGGTGATTCCATTACTAACTATAGTTAGGCATTAGCCACGATCATCAAAGTGAAGGTCAACTTTCCTCAAAACCTACTGATTTTATTGCATTTTTAGAAAGTACTTCCAACTACCAACTAATACCCATAACCATTCTTGTTGAACTTGAACATTTATACTAGTAAAACAGACAATTGTTTGTGCTTTAAATTTCTCATTCTCCGGAGAATGAGAAATTCAATGATAGTGTTTCTAGAAATAAATCACTTAATAAATCATTAAACTTCTTTGTTGCTAGCAGTATATTTTAGTAAAGAGATCATGTAAATGTTAAGTATATCTTAACCTTCCTAAAAGAATAATATTCACTTTAAGTCAACAGCAGTACATTTGGAATCTCAAACTTTAGGAAAATAGAAACACTGCTGACAGAACCCCAAGAATTGAATTTGGCTGAAAATTGTCTTTTTAGAGCAAGTAATATGATTTTGTTTGTTTGTTTTGATTCTATTTAAGGTCTTTCTTTGATTCAACAAGTTTTAAGCCTTTAAGCTTCTTACTATACAAAAAATGTTACTATTTTCAGATTTTTTTATCAGCTGACTCTCACAATGTAACCCTGAATATATAGAGCAATATATAGAGCAAGCAAAATCAGAACTGAATGGGTTCATGAATATGAACAAAAAGAATCAAGTCTGTTTCCTGTAGAAGGTCTGAAAATTACTATGCGAAATGCATTTTTTTTTGTATTTATTATATAATTTTTTTTTTTACAATTCTTGAAAAAGCAATACACACCGTGTTTTTGCCAGCTGATTGCTCAATGCATCACTTTTCTCCAATTCGTACGTTGAATATTGGCAAAATTTTAGTCTAGTTCAGAAGTCAAAGGGATCTGAATTGAAGTTTGTTTGTTTTCACAGAGTTTTCGGATGATGCCAGTAAGCTTTATTTCAGGAATATTTCTTTCCTCACTATCGGGATTTGTCATTTTTGTCAATATTTCTATTTTTTATACAAATATAAGAGAAAAAAATTTAAGACCATTAAAAAGGAATGCACGCAGGTCACAGGAAACAGACTTGTTTTCTTTTTTTGGCCTAATATAACTATACCATTAGAATTGGAGCAAATAAAATCAGAACTGAATTGGTTCATGCAGTTGCACTTCGCCTGCCGTATTAACGTGTGAAAAATAATATCCTCAAACTCATGTGGGCTAATAAATGCTTAATGATCAGTGGCAGCATTGCTTTATCAAATCAGCAGCCACAATTGATGACCTTATAGATATGTGAAATGTACACAGGAGATTTTCTGAAAGTAGATCTTTTAGAAACAAATTTTTGTTTTGGTTGCTCCTGAACTATTTTCAGTAGTTTTGAAAAAGTGACAAGCCAAAAAATGGTTTTCAGTGGTTTTACAATCGTTTTGTGTGGTGGTATTTTATCAAAAAAGATCTTCCTGCAGGTGTTTTGGGGTTCATTTTTTACCTTTCGGGAGTTTTTGTGGACCCTTTTGGTGGGGGGGGGGGGGGGGGGGGAGGTGCGACACCCCTTCGCACCTCCTCGGGATATGGGCTCACCCAGAAGGGAAAGAGCTATAGGAAATTGTGACACAATAGTCACTCTGACATTATAAATGCTTGTTATTTGATACCAAAGTATGGGTAGACTTCCTTTTTTTTTCCACTGATACTAAACTTATGGAAATCAGTGATGATGATACCACAATGCAAAATAAAACATGACGGACCTAAGAAAAGTCAATTTTTGTCAAAATACAAAATTGATTTTTTTTTCACTAAAGAAGATCTCTATAGTTCTTGCTAGCTCAGTCGGTTAGTTCTCGGACTGTTAAACATAAGATATCGATCGTTCCACGTTCGAGTCCAGCTTGGAGCTGAGTATGCGAAAACTGTATATTCTATGAGGGTGTGAATTGCTCAAGCTAGGTTGTGCCAATTTGTAGGCCCCAGTAAGCCCTTTGGCCCCAGGGAGTCCAGGTAGTGATTTAACCCAATGATTAGAACTGCTCTGTAAAGTGTGCTGAGGCGTGTGGAATTACAAGTCGGGAGGACCGCGTAGTGCACTATAAATCACCTGCAATTTATTTATTTATTTACAAGGGCAGGCTGTGGACAGTCAGTTTAAAGTGACAAACCAGGCTGAAAAATTAAATGGAATTTTGTTCAAAATGGTCCGAGCATGTTTGGTTTTGGAGAAAACATTAAAAAATGGGTCGCTTTATTTACATTAAAAGCTGTATCACACATCTAGGCTTTAATTCAAATTATTTTAACTTATCTCTTGGTCTGCGCCAAGGATGTCCATTGAGCAGTTATATTTTTATTATGTGCGCTGAAGTATTAGGAGGGGGGCGGGGGTGGTGGCACAACGGTAGTTCCCTTGCCTTGCACCAATGAGGTCCCGGGTTCGAGTCCCGCGCCTGGCGCTTTATTTATGTGCAGCTGGTTTTCAGTCCCTGCTCGCTTCCGCAGTTTTTTCTCCGGGTGCTCCGGTCTTCCTCTTGCATTCAAAACTGAATACAAAAAACATCTTGGAGCCCTGTTAAAGATAAGCTTCTTTCAGCTTACTTGGTACCAAGTTGGGTTTCCTTGGCACAGCCTAAACAGGGTGATTAGCTATCAATGACTCGCAAAAATAAGTTGATTAAAGGTATAGATTTAAGTGAAAATGTGTCTGTCAAATTATTCCAGTATGCTGATGATACTGCTTTAATTCTTGACGGTACAGAAGAATCCCTTGCACAATCTTTCAAGACTCTTTAAATGTAGGAGAAAGTTTTCGACTCAAAATCTTAAATTTTTGGATATTAATATTTCCATAGACAAACAAGAGCTGTTTAATTTGAATTATGGAGTTCAGTTCAAGAAATTATCTAACACCCTAAACATTTGGTCACAAAGGGGAATTGCCCCTATTGGTAAGGTGTTAGTATTAAAATCTTTGGCTATTTTCCAACTCAAATATTTATTTTCAGTTTTGCCAAACCCATCGATATCCTATTAAAAAAAAATTGAAAAATATTGTCTTTATTTGGATCGGAAAGCAAGACAAGATTAGTAGGAATACCATGTATAATAAGATTGCTGATGGTTTAAACATGACAAATATTTTTCTTTATCATGATGCAATCAAGATATCTTGGGTCAAAAGGTATTGACTCAGAAAACAAGTAGTAGTAGTAGTAGTAAGCCAAGATTTTAAATCCGGTTTTATCCCCATCACGGGGGTGGCCAGATTCACCTCACACTCGCGGCAACCTCCCTCCACCTCACCCGATTCAACACGTCCTCCCTCCCTAACCCAACCCTCTTACTCTCCACCTGCATCCTCCAAGTCTTCCTCGGTCGCCCTCTCCTCCTCAAACCACCTACCACGAAATCAAGGGCCCTTCTAAGAACATGCCCTTCATCCTTCCTCAGCACATGCCCATACCAACGCACACTATTCACCTTTGCCAAACTGTCTACTGCTTCTTCCACACCCAACATCTGCATCAAGTCCTCAGTCTTCTTCCTATCCCTCAACCTCACAACACACATCGATCTCATCATCGCTCTCTCCGCCCTCCTCAAAATTCCCATCTCATTTTCGCTCAGACACCACGTCTCGCTGCCATACAACATCACCGATCTCACACAGCTCTTATACACTGTTCCTTTAATCTACAAAGGAAATCTTTTCCCAAGTAACTTGTAGTTAAGTGAAGTGACTCTCCACATGAAGAGTTCATCCGCAAAAACAGATAAATCCATATTTGCCATTTTCTGTAAATTGTGATTTTTTGTTATTCAATCTTTGTAAAATCATCTATAATGCAGTATGCATTTTTAGTTCAGACATAAGGTACCTAAAAGTTTGCTTGAGTTTCAGAAATCAAGTTGTTTGTTTTTTAGCTTATCAAACAAGCAGTTTGTGACAAAAACAGATAAATCCACATATTATTTTTTTACAAAAACAGACAAATCCATTTATTTTAATAGGAACTCTGAAACCCATTGAAATCAACAGATTCTTAAGTCAGTTCAGTAAGTCAGTAAGTCTTGCAAAAAAGAATTTGGAGTGAAATAGGTATTAATGTCCCTGATTTAATTAGGGTTGGTCACTGGTCAGTAGATCAAGTTTCCTGAATTTAAGGAAAAATTTCCTCTTGTGAAAACAAATTTTGTTGTCTATTACGGAGTTTTAAATAGCATTCAAAACAATCTCGGGAACACTTGTAACCAACTTTATGGCAGTATGAATGGTAATTTTGATATATTTGGGAGGAAGGTGATCTTATCAAAATATTGATAGGTACAAAGAAAGTCTGTAAATGTGCTTATGAAAAGATCAGAAGTCATGTAACACCAAAGGCAAATAGCTATTGGGAAAGTAAATCGCATCTTGATTCAGAATTATCAGTGCCAGTCCATAATTGGCATGAACTTTATTCCTTGGTGTTTAATTGCTGGAACCTAATGTGATGTGTCCAAGGACTTTTGGAATAGTATCAGCATTTGAATGAATACCAAGCTGTACATATTTTTTAACATCAGTTATCAAGAAATACGTTTTGGATTATATGGAGAAAATGTCAATTTTTTTAAAGAATATTATTATTGTTATGGCCAAATGTCACATTTATAGGTGCAGGGTCGAAGAAAAGATCCCTAGTTTTTATATTTTTAAAACTTGGATTCAAACGATTGAAAAATCCAAAAAGGTTATCGCTGAAAGAAATAATAGATTGAGAGCCCTTGGCAAAATTTTAATTTCATGATTATTTCATCTCTAAAGAAAAATATATCTTTGTGAAGAGCTCATCTCAGAAAAAGTTGGCAAATGTTGCGTCTAGATGGATGAGAATGAGTTTTTGTTATATTCTTTGTAAACTTTAAGGTCAGATTCCTTATATCCGTTTGCAGTTCGATTGCAGTGGGTTTTGCACTGTAAGGCTACTCTTAGTGGTATTATTTAAAGCACATATTTAAAGGGAGCTGAATGGTATCAGGTTCGCAACCGCACCGCAAACGGATAAAAGGAATCCAGGCATGAGAATTTTCAGATAATTATCTGATTTCAGATATTTTGTCATCAAAAATCATCCAAATTCAGATAATTTGGGGTTGATTTAACCTTTTTAGTGTTTTTTTTTGGTTAAATTTTACTAAATTCAGATATTTTCATGAAAAATCATTCTCATGCCTGGGAATCTGACCTTTAATACTTTCACAGGGTTAGTGCGGATCCTTGAAAGTACTTGAAAGTCCTTGAATTTTATTTTGCAATTTCCAGGCCTTGAAAGTCCTTGAAAAACTGACTTTATCACAAAAAAGTCCTGGAATTTTTGAATGTCAGAAATGTTAAAAATTGATATGTCAAAAGAATTTACCATGCAATTATTTTTATCCAAAAATGAGCGACAACAAATTTATTTTATTTGTTGACACATATTCCGCCGGCCGCCGCTGATAAGGGGGAAAGTCCTTGAATATTTCTTGGAAAAGTCCTTGAACTTTGGAAGTGAAAAAGTGTACTAACCCTGTTTCAATCACCCACAATTCAGAGAGTGAGCAGCCAGGATTCTTCTTTTTGTCTGATGCACTGCTTTTTGATTTGTGCATTGATTTTTTTGCCCTGTTTGCATCCTTGTAGGGTTTTTTTTTCAAGTTTTCTAGTCCATTTTTTCGCATTGCATAAGACTCCCATGAGATTGTTTTGGTGGCTCAATTTCTGTAGAAAGGGAGATCGTATATTGGGCATAGGTAAATGAAACACCTCATATACACCATATCTATAATTGACATACTTCCGCCGTTGATGGGGTAAATCTACATAATCTGGCGGGGAATCGGAACTCAGAACGAGGCCAAGTATGCTAAAAACGCTACTTGATCTCGCTCTGAGTTCTGTTCCCCGTCCGATTCTGTGGAATTACCCCATCAACGGCGGGAGTATGTCAATTATAGATATGGTCTATAACTTGTTAGAAAATTATATATTTTTTTATGCAATGTTTTACTATGCCATGTCTGATGGCTTTGTTTAAAAATGGGGGAAAAAATGTTGATAATAAAAGCAAGTGGCACCGAAATGTGTGCATGCAGTAACAAAAGAGAAACCCGATTTAAAATATGGGTGATTCTTTTCTAAGTGTGTACTTTCTTGTCCCACTACTTAAACTCACTATAAATGAAAAAAAAATGCAGTTCTGAAATATTTATTTTGTGGTTTTGTCTTGATAAATATGATCTTTATTATAAAAAAATTATACCATAAACAAAGTTTAATGTTGATATTTTATCTGATGTTTGATGCAAACCTCCTGGTTTACGCTTAAAATTAAAATCATAATTATTTATTTAGTAGTATAAAATCTATGTTTTTTGAAATACTCTTTATCACTAAGTATGCCATAATCATCAATAAAATCCTTAATTTTACAATTTCTGTTCAAAAAATTCTGTCCCTCGATTTGAGTCATTTCCATAACGAACCTTTTGAAGGGCGGTCTATAAAATTGGAAACACTGAATCCAAACAATGACTTGGTCAATAAGTACCTGCATGATTCGGCTACTTGGCACATATCATTTATATCCGGTATCTCTGATAAATATCCATCAAAATGCAGACTTTTGCAAAAATGAGGGTGCGTACCTTTATTCAGTGTCATTTCCATAACGCTGTATAACACAATAAATATAGGAAAGTAATGTCGCGTGATTTGGCTACTTTGCACATATCATTTATCCCTGGTATCTCTGATAAATATCCATCAAAATACAGACTTTTCCGAAAATGAGGGTGCCTACCTTTATTCAGTGTCATTTCCGTAACGCTGTATAACACAATAAATATAGGAAAGTAATGTCTGTTTTGATTGGCAGTGCAAACAGAATTGTGACCTGTACCCTACTATAAAACGATCACGCTAGGCATCGCCCTCGGGAGATGGACCACCATTTCCGTAACGGTCATTTCAGTAACTTTTTACCGTTACGGAAATGATTTCTTGACACCTTCACCTGTTCATAATGGCAATAAAATCTGAGTCATATAATCAATCTGGTTTTTCTCCATTTGAAAGAATCTTCCTCAATGGTTATTCATTTGTGTTCAGATATTGAGGATACGTAGTTGAATTTACTCAGCTTGACATTTACTCTCTGATTCTCATTTCCATAACAAATACTGTTACAGAGATATTTTTCCCTATGCTTCAACACTAAAAATTTGGATGTCACATAAAATTATTTTAGCCCACTAAAGATCACGCCGAGTGCTCATTCTAGTATTTGTGCACTATTGTGAACACATTCCAAGAAAAACAATTATGATATGAAAAACTTCCCCCTCCCCATTTTTTTAAAGCCAAAAGTAGACACATAGCGAAGAACCACCCATACACTGTCTTCAATAATTTATAATCTTGCCCATCAAAGCCAGTGGAAGTCAGGTCTTGTATTATGCTCAAGTATGACCCTAACAAATGAACCTAAATTGCAGGATTATAAATCTGCCCTAAACAAACATTTTGACAAGTTTGTTATACTCTGAATTAGGATTGTCAAATTTAGAAGAAGAAAAATAGCTGAACCATTTGAATGCACAACTCAAGTCATTTAAAATTTGTTAAGTAAACGTAATGCCCTACCTTGTCACATACTCCCCCCTTAAAAAAGAAAAGAAAACAGAATAAATAAATAAATCTCTTGTCCCAACTCATCAGTTATCTGCCTCTTCCCTAAAATCCTCATCTAAAACTACCATAATGTTCCTAGAACCCATATACAGTTACTGGCAATAGGGCCTATTTGTCTGTTATTAGAACAATTTGCCAACCATGATCAAGGGTATCGATTCCATTTTCACTTTCAAGAAGTCCCTTAAACCTACCTTTTTCCAAAATGACAGGTTATTTTCTCCCTCGCTTTTCTTTTTCTCTTTCCTAAAGTGCTTTGTATCATTTGGTCTAAAGGTGTTTGACAAAGTTATGTCATTTGTGTTAATGGTCGAAAGGTGTTTGACAAATTTATGTCATTTGTGTTAATTAAAATTTGACTTTTGATCCTCTTAGCAACCTTGTCAACACACTAATCTCTCTGTGAAAGATACCCATTTGTCCATGTTTTTTTTTTTCATTTCACCATGATATCCATCTTCAAATACAAATGCCCCCTCCCTCCCAGACACACATGCTTATGTGTCCTTACCCATACTCCCCTTGTAAAGCAAGGTAGGAGATAATCAAAAGAATGTTTATTATAATTGTTAATTGTCTTTACACAATATACTTTTTATCCTTCTGTTGCATCCAGAATCAAAGCTTATTACGCAGAGAGAATATAAGAAAATTTAAAAGTGTGCAATGTTATAGAAAATGCTTACTATCAAACCCATATTAGTAAATTGATGGTTGGGGTGTTTTCCGGACATTTTGCAATCTTCCAGTGGCATCTTGCCTTTATTAATATGTGTTTTGTGTTTCACCGTGACTAGAGTTGATTGAACTGGAGGTGGGGTCAATCCCAATGAATTGTCATTTTGCTTAGATCACATAAAGAAAGAGTAGTCGGCAGAGCTGGCAAGCTACAGCAGACAAATCCCACATGAGTTTTACGAGTTCAAAGCAATACACCTCAAAGTTAACGCTTTTGTAGGTTTTGCTCGCTGTGGCATTCCATCTCTGCCGAGGCACGGACGACTACTTTTTTATATAACTTTAGTGTAAGGTTACAAATCTAATAATAAAATAAGGTTGTGACCACTATTGTGTACATGTAACAGGGTTCCTACGGGTCATGGAAAACCTGGAAAAGTCATGAAATTTGATGAAAATGGCAAAAGGTCATGGAATTTTATTTTTCAGAGAAGACAAAAAAAATATCCAGAATGACAGTATAGTAGCTGTCAGGTCAAAAATTATGGTACGTGATAGACGAACAACCCTTGATATACAACTATGTTGTCTGAAAAAGGTCATGGATTTTTCACATGGAAAGTCATGGAAAAGTCATGGAATTTAATTATGCGGAAGGTGCAAGAACCCTGAATTGTAATATTGTTCGTCTATCTCCCAACTTTAGATATTGTAAGACTATTAAACCTATTTTAATGACATACATACTTTTCTAACAAACAAACCCTATGACTGGTTGGGGTACCCGTGTGAAATTCCCCGCCGCTGGTATAAGATGAAAGTTAATTGGTGGGAATTTTTATGACTTCAAATTCTTGACTTATTTTATCCTAGCAGGTGAGCCCCCAGTTGTATCCCCTTCCTCAAGTGAAATGACAGTTAATTGAAGTCAATGTTTAGCACCCGGGGGGGGGGGTACTCAATTTTGGTTTTGGTAGGGGTGTGAGTCGAGTTTATACAAAAAATGAAATTTTCCCAAAAAATTTACGCTAACTTGAAGAAAATTTCCTGATTTTTGCTTGACATTTAGAAAAAAATTCAAAATTTGCGCCATTTTGGTGCAAATTTTAGAAAATTTTGGAAAACAGACCCATCAAAATACCACATTTTGCAAAGAAAAAGGACCCATTGAAATACCAGACAGCCTGATTTTGCTACCCAAGTTTGCGGCACATCCCCGTAATCACTTTTGTACTAAGAACCCCCCCCCCCCGGGGGTTTAGCATTTATATCTGAGTATATCAGAACACTTGAAATGATTCTGTTACATGGTATCACAAATTTGTGTATGAAATTCAATTGACGTCACAATAAAGGGTACTTTTCTTTTTTTTCTTTTTTTTCCCCCATGTTTCAGGTCCAGAATCGGAGCGTATTAATGCTCTTAATGGCAGCAAATCTCTGCACCTCAAGGCATCTCTGAGTGGTGGACAAGGCGACGTGGCTTGGCAACACACACAGCTATTTAGAATGAGCCTCGGGGATCACGACACATATCCACTAGAAATTGTCATAAACCTTCGGGATGAATAAATTGACATCCATAACAGTTATTTGGAATGGACTCCCGCAATCACAACATATGGTCAGTTGAAATTTTGATGAAGTTTTAGAATAATTGTTCTACCTCTTAGATCTTATTTCCCACAAGGTTTTTACACCTTTAGCAACAAGCATTTCTTGAATGTTACTAAAGTGACCTTTTAATTTGTTTTATTTATGATCCCCAATAGTCCCCTTTTAAATTGAGAAATAATCCTAGTTTACTTTGATGAGAGCCCCCAGGGTAACCATACTAGGCTGTATGCCACAAAATGCATTCTGGAATTTAACCAATTCTTTTGCTAAATTATTATTGAAGTCACTAGATTTCCTACGAATCATGAAC
>JXSR01S047336.1:55238-65861 GCA_000969725.1 Ophiothrix spiculata
AGGCTGTATGCCACAAAATGCATTCTGGAATTTAACCAATTCTTTTGCTAAATTATTATTGAAGTCACTAGATTTCCTACGAATCATGAACATCTGAATCCAATAAATGTGTGGAGTAAACAAGCGTATCGTCTTGCATAGTATGGAAGACTTATTTTCACGCTAGTATTGCGGAGTTTATCGACCAATCAAAACACGCGCAGTGCATTTTCGCTATTGCTGGGTAGTCGCACACGTTCTCGACATACGCACCCTGCTGCAGATTTGTTTTGTAGGAAATTTAATGATTTCAATAATAATTGTGTTTATTTAAATACACTTTTAAAAATTGAACCGTGAGTTGTTGTTTTTAACTTAAAGGGACTGGCCTAGATTCTTCCTACTTATTTTTTACAAACATATTTTTTTACTTTAATCGATAGAACATGTTTATAGTAATATAACCTACAAGTAGTTTTCCATGATTTTGAGGAATATTGGAGAAAATTGCAATTCTTTACCTACTTTAATTTTTTTCGCCGCCAAAAAAAAGTGGTGTGAAAACAGTGTTTCTAGTTTGAAAACTTAAAAAAATCTTGTTTCTACACCTGTGATGGCCAAATAAATTATTTTTGATGAAGTTGTTTCTCTTTTAACATGTATTAATTTATCTCAAGGAGCTTTTTTGATCTATTATCTGGTTAAATTCATTTGAGGTACAAATTTAGGATTTAGGAAACACAGGATAGTCACACCACCATCAAATAATAGTATATTGCACATTTGAGCCATTTGTGTGTAAATTTTTGCAGTTTTTGGAATTTACTATACTTTTTAGCTATATTTAGAGTATTTCCATAAGTTTTTAATTCTAGGTGGAATCTAGGCTAGTCCCTTTAACCACTTCTTTTTATTCTACCTGGACGTGACCATCAAATACTATGTGATTAGAGGATGGATGAGTAGGGCAATCTATAGGCCAAACACTAATTTATTGGACGGTCCATAGTGCAGGGCCCATTGTTTGTAAATGCAAGCCCTACCCTGGATTTTTGTTTACATTGTCCAATAAATTATTGCTTTGCATATAGCTTTCTGAGGTATTGGCTTTAAGACTCTCTCCCAGAACTTGCAGGGTAGGTGGTAAATTGCCCATGTCCAGTTGTATCAGTGCCGTAACCGAGGGTGGTGCAGTTTAGAACCACTGTTTCATTTTTCGGTTGCCGAACACCGCTTTCATTAAATTTGTAGGGCCTACATTTGCATCGGCTTAAAGATAATTTTGATCGTAATAGGAAAAATATTAAAATGATAATTTTGGCATGTAGTTGTTTAGTCAGTTGTTAAAAGTTATGTTTAGAAAAACTGGGTGTACCTTTTGGGTCTTAGATCCTTTCAGAGATACCAGTTTTTAAGGCCGTGGCCTGAATTCAGGCCCGTCTGTTGTCAAAATTTACGCTGTTTTATTCATTTTCAGCCAATATTTGGACATTTTTACATCATTTCAGGCCTTTCCTTCCTTCTTCAGGCTTTTAAACATTCCGTCACTTACTTCCATGATCTTTTGTCTGCTAAAGTCAGAAAGTTGGTACTACCAATAGTAAGTGTCTGGTTACGTCACTTGAGTTGTCACTGAAATTAGTTACTAGTGTCACTATTCCAGTGCTCCATTTGATACCTTAGCTGTAAAAGACATTGTGAGGAAATGAATCTTGTGTGTCTAATTCTTAAATTTGTATTTTGTCAAATGGAATTACCATATAAAAATTGATCAAAGCTATCATTAAAGACAATGGTACATTTATGAAAAAATAAATTGTTTCATACATGTACTACATGCTTGGAGACAAGACACACTGTTCTTAGTATACTTAACTTTGAGGTACGTGCCATGTGCCACCAAAAAGACCCCACTTTTTTGGATGGCTCTCACTGAAGACCCCCTAATTTTACCAACTGTCACTCAATGACCCCCTAATTTTTAAACTTACTTGTGTCATTTAAAAGACCCACCATTTTCTTAATTTGATGTAATTTTTCTAGAATTTCGTAAAAATCGTCGACAATTTCGAAATTTTTTGGCCATTTTGACCCGGAAAGACCCTACCTTTTGGTGAATTTTGGCCAAAGACCCCACATTTTGTTGCATTTTGTCACTGAAAGACCCCTTTTTCACCCAATTTGTCACCGAAAGACCCCTACTTCCGAGGTGCTTGGTGGCACTCTTACGTTACTTCCGTATGTGAGTACCCCCCTGGAATTTTATACAATTTGATGTTTGCTCATATCTCTTTCAAAATATATATATCAAAAATGATTACCTGCATACACAAATATTGTATCAGAGCCTATTTGTCAGTTTGTTAACAGGCCCAAAGTATTAAAGCTTTCACAAGTTTTAATGAACCATTATCTATGAATGAACTGTCAGATTTCAGTGTAAAGAACTTGCCATCACACATTTGTATTCAGTGTCATAGGCTGTCACTGCTTAGCAGCTGTGAAAAATCACAAGAATATGTTTACACTATATATCGATAGGTTTTATTTTTCTTCATATGTCACCATCCAACACAAACCTCAATTAAAGTTAGCATTTTCCATATTGATTCTGGCACTCAAATATCATGTTGCAGGCATAGAGTGACCAAGAGAAAGGTGAATTAGGGTTGTTTTTGAGAACTGAAGGGTGAATCAGGTGACACCGTTTAGGGTATCAAAAACAGCAATTTAGGGCAATTTTCAAGAAATAGGGTACTTTTTCAAACCCTAGTGCGAAAACAGAATCGACAAAATCCCGATTTAGGGTATGAATAGGGGAAAAAGGGTATATTTTGGCTTCAGAACCCTCCACCCTCTAGGGGGTATTTTGAAAAACTGTGGTCATGCTATGCCTGCAACATTATGTGATTGTGGGGGATAGTCACATATTGCAGTCCTTGTCTGTGTTCAAGCATAAAGCATCGAAAAATTTCAGTTGTATTGCTAATTGCTTTTATTGCAAAAGTGATTGTCTGAGCAGTATACGAGGGGGTATCAAAAAGTTTTAAAGACCGCCCAGAAGGGGAATTTAAGAGCAATATCAATGAAATTTGTTCAGAAAAGTCAATTTTCCCAATGTACATTTATGGTGCAAAATTGGTCAAAGTAGTAATTTTACTTTCTTTACAGAAGAATAGATGTCAGCAACCTGCCCCGCTAACTACAGGGTGTCCCAGAAAAAACCTTACAATCTTTGAGTGTAATTTTCTTGGGTTTAACGGATAATTAGAAAGTACGTAATGGTTGCATTTTGTAGCCCAAGAATTGAACTTTTAGATGCTGTATGTTTCATTTCAATTGGTAATGTACAACAAAATTTATGCTTTGTCAAATGTTTGGGTGTAAAATTTTCTGGTCCAATTTCATGGTGTTGTAAGTTCCTCTTGAATGGAATTCTATTGAGTATTGTCACTGATCTGCTCACTCAACCGTAACAATGTTTAATAATTCATTATGTGCATACTCTCTTTTATCTGTGCTGAAAAAAATGAAAAAAATTGATGTAAAAATAAGACAGATATGATAAATTTTCAAAGATGACCCATTTTTATTCCATTCAGAAACATCCTTTATGGCCAATAATCATGAAATTGGACCAGACAAAAATCCACCTAAATATTTGATAAAACATAACTTTTGTTGTACACTATTGATTGAAATGAAACAAACGGCATCTGAAATTTCAATTTATGGGCTATAAAATGCACACTTTACATACTTTCTGACTATCCGTTAAACCCAAGAAAATTGCACGCAAAGATTGTAAGGTGTTTTTTTCTGGGACACCCTGTACATAACCTGAATGAGAATTGAAATACATGGCTGTTATTTTTGTCTGGGCGATCTTTAAAACTTGTTGATACCCCTTGTATATATGTAACATAATGGGATTCTAAATAATATGTATAAGGCCAAATAAAAAAACAAGTTTGTTTCTGGTAACACGCGCGCGTTTCTGTTTGGTTACATATTTCCCGCATACTTTTTTTTTTTGATATTTCGCATCAAAAAAAAAAAAAATTAAAAAAAACCCCACCAAATTCTGTAAAAAGCTTACTGGAGACTTGCGTAAAAACACTCATAATTAGGTAAGATTACGTGGATACTCAATACCTATTGCAATAACAAAGGCTACAGTTATATATAAAGCCTTTATGGATATTAATGATATTAATAAATAATATAAAAAACCAAAGCATTGTTTTAATGTGTTTTTCTTCCTGGGAACTGCATTTTTTGGAAAAAAAAAGGAAAACCGCATATCGCATTACATTTTCGAAAAGTAAAAAATAAAAAGCCGCATACCGCATTTACTTTTTCAAGCATGTTACCAGAAACAAACTTTTTTTTTTTGATTAAGGGGATTGAGTTAGATGTCGGAAACATTGATTTTGAGTTGCAGGGCAACAAAATAGGGAAATTCTTCTGTGCTTTTTTTCAAAGAATTGTTGTATCTTTGTTTTCAGATGACGGTTGGATTAAAGTCTATCTTCTAAATAAGCTCCCTGAAAATCACGTCCAGAATATTCAAACAATCGAGCTTCTACGCAGTCCGTGCGTATGCGTAATTCATGACAATCGTTATAACTGGTCAATTTTCCCCCAGTGACAAGAACTTGGCATGACGACCGCGGTAAACAACCAGTCACATGCAACTGCGTCAATTTGCAGTGGATCGCGTACGGTGCAGAGTACTACTTGGCAACATATGTTAATGAGTAAAAACCCCGCAAAACAGGAGGTTGTTTCGAAGATTGACTGTTATATGTAGCATTTTCGATGCCCAAGTATAGGTTGTGATAAAAAATCTAATATGAAAATGCCAGCATGTGATTCTGTCCACTTCAACTTGGGCTTTATAAACTTAGTAGCACCAAGAAGATACATGAGGCATTTGCAGCCTCCCCCCCCCCCCCCCGAAAATATTATGCATATCTGCCCAGCAAAACACGTTTTGTCCCACAGATGCCCCTCACCCCTGAACAAATGTCTGATGTCTCTGTTATGTTTGTGGCTTTCATATCTAGAAACTCTCAATGGAGATGAAAGTACAATATTTGATTTTTTATTTTGAAAATGCTGTAGTATTTAAATCTTATGAATTTGACTATATTTAAGAATTAATTAATATATTAAGTAGAAGTTAATATAATGATTTATTTTGAAAATGCTGTATTATTTAGAATTAGCATCATTATGCTAATATAATTGATAATTGTTCATATTGTGCATAATTATGTGTATTTTGCAACATTGTGTTATATAAAGAATTAATATAATAAATATTCATGGTGCAACAGCAAAATTATATTGAATTGTCACACCATTTGTGTCAAAAGAAATTATTTCAATTTTTTCTTACTGACTTTGACACCCTTTGTGTCTCTACTCTATAAACCTTGAAGTCAGGCGGGGGTGGCCGCGATTTAGTAGAAGCTATTAAATTTAGAGCTAGGGATTTCTAAAACGCAAATTTAGGATGCATTTTATGTGTCTTTCTTACAAAAATCATATTTTTACCTATATTCAAATAATAACAAAAGTGCTCCTATAGGCACCACATCGGTAAATAAATTGTGTAGCGCCGTCTGCTAGGTTGAGAATGCCTGTTTGTAGGCAGAACGTGACCCTTGTTGCCTAAAACTAATTCCAGAATATATGTTAGAAAATAGTGTTTTTCACAAAATTTTGAAGTAAATCCTGCTAATTGGACTGTTATTAAATCATTCATGATAAAATGATTTTTGTTTGCACCAATTTTATGATTTTTGGAGAACATGGTGTGTCTAGTGAGTTGCACTATTTTCCCAATGGGCATGGGTGCACTCATAAAATTAATGACGCGTAACTTTGATGCGCCATATCTTGAAAACTTTTCCTTGACCATATATTTTTTCCAATTTGTAGAAGAGATATGTCCATTATCTTTCAATTGAGACCATGCACATGGTAACCAGTCGCTTTTAAGTAGAGAAAATGACGTTTAAAGCGGGGTTTAAAGACAGGGCATTTTGCATGTAAAGTCAATGGGGACGTATTTACCGGTGTGTTTCCTACAGTGATACACTTTATTGTATTATTCTAAATCTGCTGGGGTTCACGTGATCACGCGTGAACCCCATTCGTAGCTGAGTAATTAGCTGTAATTCTAAGTTTATTTGATGCACTATTTTAACATAATGAATTTACACAAGCAACACTGCGGAAGGTAACTCGATCAAATATGGTAGTGAAGAGGCATGGCCACCGTCGTCTGCTTGAAGTATGCAGTAAGCAATCAGACTCTGTTACAAGATCCATTGCATATCCCTTGTATGCTACTTGTAAACTTTTTGTGTCATGTAGCAATGATTGATTATGATAAGGCCAAATCACTGCGTATTATTGTGCTTGAATCTTCCATGATTTTGGTATTATTTTTGGCTTATTTTATTTCTGCCACATGGACAAACCTTATAAAAATAAGTTTATTTGAATATTTGTGATGACTCACCGAAAAGGGGGACTTTGCGACGAAACACTTTTCGAGAAACTGATGAAAATAGTCAGCAAAAAATAAAGAAAATAATAAGAATATCCAGCAGATTTTCTGTTGTAAAATTTGATTGCCTTGATCAATTTTAACAAATAAGGTGTCATTTTATAGCTTAGGAAATGCTCTAACAAACGAAATGATAAAGTCAAAATCGATATCATCTTCAAAGTCCCCCTTTTCGGTGTGAGCCATCCCTTTTAGCAAGATTGGAAACATTGTTATGATTTGGAAAATATCGTCAAATTGATTTCTCCGGTTTATGGTCATATTGGTTTAAGTGTGTTAATAGGCTGCTTGCTCCATACTGCAAGATTTTAGAGTATGTATATATACCCAGCATGTGACATTGTAAATTGAGATAGTTGCTCCAGGGACCGTCATCTTGAAGCAATACTATAAAGTGTTAAAAATGAAGCGCCCCCTGTTACTCATGACTTTAGATTTTTAGGTTATTTTGTTTGTTTTGGGTAGATATGAATACCCTCCAAACGATTTGGCTCAAAAATGCTTACTTTTTCTGCTGTGGCCATTTGTTGAATTAAATTCGGATCCCAAATTTAATTCCACATGTGTTAGTATAGGAAAGCATGCATAAGCTTTTTATCCATTTTTTGGTGGCAAAATAATTTTTTTACACAAAATACTCTTGAAAACGCTTTTAGATGGTCAAATTCCTCCATTTTATGCTGTTTTTCCTATAAATAATTTTTGATCAAAATCTTATAGTATTGCTTTAGAGCTTTGTGAGATGTTGATGAATAAGGCGCCACCAACTCACAGGCCAAAGCAAAGCTCCTTTAATAATCCATGGATAAGATTTTAAAATACAATAAATCCCACCTGAAATTGGTATAATTTACTCATGCAAAATCTGTAAAATGTAACAAATGAGAAGCTCTATATTCTGTCAAAAAATCTGTTCAAATCAGTCTTTGAATCAGTCTTTTTATTAGGCTTTGACAAGAAATTCCTGGATGAAAATGTTTTTCAAGTTGAGCGTGTTACCTCCTTATGGCATTGTGAAAGGTAACACTTCGTAAATACACGAGATACCTCATCTTTTTCTCACATAAAAAGCGCAAATTAAACGCATCTGCATTGGTGTATTTGTTTAATTTTATTATTTTTATACCAAATACAATGTCATTTCAGTCTCTAATGTCGAAAGTAATTCTTCAGCATTTGCAAACAACAAGACGGGTCAATAATTTTCTGAGTCAAGTTGGCACATTTTAGGCCAAAAAAAAATTGTTTGATTGGCGTAACCTTACCGACCCTATTTTTACCACCGACCCTTGTAACATTTTTGTGCAGAAATACTTTCGAGCGGGAGTGTACATATGCGTGATATTGTAAATAGCATTGGTCACCTTCTCCTTTCTGCAGGATTTCTCTAGGAGAAAAGGAAGTAGCTTGCAAAGTACCTGCAATACACACATACTTTGTTGGGTAGAATTGGTGTTGAGATATATGATGATTTGGATATTATTAAGGATAGAAAATGCATGAACAAATTCGGCCTGATGGTATCTATCGATCCTGGAGGTGACCTCTCTTTGCACTCTAAACAAATGCCCCCTTTTTGACAAATGCAACGCCAGTGGGATGTATTAGAGATTATACAATAAACATGCATGCAATTTACAACATGTACCAAGTTGTGCCTTAATGCCTAAAAACATTTTTGATTGGAGTGGCATAAAAAATAATAAGGGTTGGTCTGTCGAATCATGTTTTCCCCATTTTTTCATTCTTAACAATCTGGACTTTTAAGCACCCTGTACAGGCTCTTGTCAGACATCATGGTATAGAGCAAAACGTACGAATAACGTACAAAAGTTTCGCATATTGAACGTGTGCTAAACGGACCACCACCGCATAAATAACAAATTAAACGTATACAAAACGGACAGACCGTATGGATAACGTATTGAACGTACTTGTAACAAACACATGATGAACAACAATGCATAAAACAGAACAATAGTTGGAAAAAGTATGTTAGGCGTACGTTTTGCTCTATAAAAAGTCTAGGGTCTGTACCAAAAGTGGGGTTGGTCAGGTTACATAAATCAAACAATTTTGTAGGCCTTAGCAAATGTTCTCAGTATTATTTTCAAAAGTTGCTGGAAGTATTAAAGCAATACTCAAAGCAATAAATTAGCTCACCTGAAAAGCTTTCACCATGTAACACTATGGCTTGATCACTTCTGATGGTTTTGGTTGTTGTTGACAGAGATGAAAGCTTTTCCAATAATGTTAAAATTAATTTTAATCACACACTTTAGCACTTACTGCAAAAATATTTTGTTTTAATTCTTTATCATATTCTCTTTAATTCTTTCTAAAAAAATATTTTGTTTTAATTCATACTTTATCATAACATTCCATTATCAGTATATAATTTGCATCTGTTAATACCAGACCTTGTTTGTCAGCTGCCTATTATTTTATATTTATTCAAATCACTTGCAATTTACAAACATTTAAAACAATTTACATAACTTTACATGAGTTTTTTACAAAACAAATTACAATATTGGTTGTGCAATAGATTATGATATTCTAGGGGTACTCAATAAGTTTGAGGCCTGAGGTAAAAGGAGACAAACTATGCTATTTTTATTCAAGTTTAAAGTAAAATTATCTGTGGGTTTTTTTGCAGAAGCTTGAAACATGCCTTTCAAAGGTTTCTAAAGGCTGGGGTAGACCTTCAACTAGCTTAAACAGTTGTTGTACTCTTACTCTCAAACTAATAGCACAAACCATATAAAAGTATACATTATTAGAAGTGGATTTTACCCTGAACATATTGGTGTTTTGGTTTTTGACCAAAAATGTTGATTTTAGCAACAACAAAAAGCCAAAACACATATTTATTGACCCAAAATTTCTGGAAAGCCTAACTTAAATTTGCATTCGTGAAATTTTGAACTTTTTTGAATTTAGAAACAAATGTTTAGAAAGGGTTTTCTCAAATTTTTGATTTTTATCTTATTTTTTGAAAAAATTGTCAAAAATAGGCCAAAAACTGTCATTTTGATGGCAGTGGTGGGATTTTTTACATTTGTTGACCTATTTTTGGCATTTAAAAAAAACTAAGATAACAATAAAAAAAATAGAGAAAACCCTTCCCAGACATTTATATTCCAAAATAGATTCCAAAAAGCATGAAAGTTCGAAATTTCACAAAGTTATTTTATAACAAAGTCTTGTTACACAAAATATTTGGTAGCTCAAAAAGAAGTATAAACTGACCCAATTTGATGCCAAATGTTTGGTGGTTTAAAACACCAAGCATTTGTTATTGATTAGAATATACATTGGAAATAATGCAATGACAAAGAATTTTTTCACCAAATATTTGGTAGCTCAAAAAGAGGTAGACCTATAGTTTGACCCTTTTTTCAGTTTTCAATGCAAAAAATTCAACTCCCAGAAACCGGTAACTAACTCAAGTTTTTAAGTTTCTGTAAAATAGTAATGAAAACAGATGTTTATTTGAAATTTTCCATTTATTCATCAATTAAGTTGAACTGTACAACGTATAAATAAAACTGAACAGTTTATCTCTTACCTCGGGCCACAAACTTAGGGGGCTGGCATTTTCTTCGGAAGGGGGTGGGTCCCAAAAAAGCGGAGTGACTTGGCAATTTTTTTCATGACCCCCCCTATCCCAAAGTTGAAAATTTTATGACCCCCCTACCAACACAACCCCCTATTTTTTTCCCCCCCCCCCCCCCCCCCGCATGTTAATGGAATGAGAACCAATATGAAATTTCTGGTCACTTGTTTGTTTTACAATACAACATTGCCAGGGCAAACTACACGATAGCTTGAAATGTACACACATGCATGCCTGGCATCCATGTTGATATTCCTGGGATGTACTATCATGTACACCCTTGGGGCCCGGGCCCCCTCAAGCTATGCCACTAAATGTACATCAATGTACATTCCAAACTCTCATGTAGTTTGACTAGTTTGTCTCATTGAATATCAACAGGGCAGCTTTTGACTCTTTTCTGACTTTTGCTGCAGGGGGAGTCTGAGGGGGATGTGCCCCC
>JXSR01S047336.1:72409-91573 GCA_000969725.1 Ophiothrix spiculata
TTTAAGGTCATTTTGAATAATCAAACCAAGAACTTTAGCCTTATCAACATACGGTAAAATCTCAGAACCAATTCTCAAATCTGAATGAAGTGGTGTATCTTTACAGAATTTGACCTGATGCAGAGCTTGACATTTACTTGGATTTAAATTCAAGCTATTAGCATCAGACCAACTTTTGAAATCATTCAGATCTTCCTGAAGATTACCAGACAGCATAATTGCGATTTTCAGCAAAAGTCATGTCGTCTACATATTTCCAATAACTAGACTTAGCATGAAAAGCTGCATTGTTAATGATAATTTGAAAACCGAGGGGGCCAATTTTGGTGCCGTGGGGGACACCAGCATTGGTACTAACAAAATCAGAGATGGTATTATTAAATCGGACACACTGCTTTCTGTCATGCAAGAAATCGCATACCCAAGGTAAGATTGATCCACGAACTCCCATGTCAATCATTTTATCAATGAGAAGGGTGTGACTTATAAGGTCGAAAGCCTTAGAAAAGTCGGTAAGAACAACAGTTCCAATATTATGAGGCTGCTCAGCACCTTGATGGAGAAAATGAATGAGATTAACCAAATAATGACTGGTAGAAACATCCTTAACATTGCCAAACTGCTTGACATCGATGAGACTGTGGACATCTTCAAGGATCCACTTGGAAACAAAACCTTCAACAATTTTTGCAAAGATTGAAGTTAAAGACACAGGTCGTAATTTGTCCTTACTAGGAGGTCTTGTTTTGGGTATTGGAACCACAATTGCTTCCTTCCACTGGGCTGGCACAATTCCTTCAGCCAGAGAACTATTAAGGACTTCAGTTAAAGGAATACTAAGTTCATAGGCAAATTCTTTAACGAGTTGGGGTCTTATACCGTCAGGGCCATCAGCTTTGGAAGAATTAACCTTTTTAAGTTCAGTGTAGACTTCCCAAGGATGAAGAAAGGGTGGCGAGGATTCAACAGGTCTATAGGCAGGAAGTTTAGATTTGTCGAGTGGCTCAATGTGTTCAGACACACCAACAAACATTTTGTTAATGAAGTTTGCCTTGCCCTTCAAGGAAAATAGGTGTATTACTATTCACTGAAATCAAGCACTGCAAAATCACAAAAAGGGGTATTCTGAGCATCCATCTCCACAAAATTTAAATTTTGAAGAAAAAGTGGGTAAAATTAATGTATGTTGATACCTACCTATATCTTTTGTACTTAACATATTAAATGATAAGAGTCATTGAAAAATGTGTCTGAAAATATTGCCAAGAATCTTGGAGAAATTGCGGGGGGGGGGTATGTGTTACCTTAATTTTGTCATTGATTTTGCAAAAGAGGGGTGAAAATTAATTTAAAATCATTGAAAAGGTGGGGTTTGAAAAAAAAAATAGGAACTTGCATGGTTACCACTTTGTAACTTAAGTTGTGGGACACAGATTGCCCCACATTTCCCTAGCTCAAAAAATGTGTGTTAAAAGTTTCAAAATCTATGCTTTTGGAGGTGGTGTTTTACATTAATATTTTACAATATGGTATCAGGAAATGTTTATCTAATAAATCAGAAGTAATTTTAAAAGCAGATCTATTTCTTAAAAGGATTTGACACACTTCAGTTCTGGGGAGTTATTTGACATACATATACAATGTTATTCTATTCACATGGAGGAATGATATTTAGCCTAATTGACCAATCACAATGACTGTATAAATAAACAGTTTATTTGCAATGTCATAACACAATAGTCATGCCAAAAACCAAAGTCCCAGTGTTTTGATCAACACCACGTAATGCCTATATGATTTTTAGTGGTAACTATCTACACAAAGCAGTCTCTTAACAGCTTTCAAGGTCCAATGCATCTCTAAGGTCTTGTGCACATATAGAAAGAGATTTGTTGTTGAAGAGGCCATTGGTCAAATCAAAGACATTCTCACTGCGTGAGAAAAAAAACACATTATTTCGACGTAGCTTTTAAAAACTGACAAGCAGAAAAAAAGGTCTAACAAGCACACAGAAATTGAAATTTATGAACAAAATTGACACGATTTTACAACATTTTGAAATAATTTTCTACTTCTCCCTTTTCGTTTGCTTTTTCAGCCTATTTTGTCCACATTTCTGGGTATTTGGAGCATTTTCCCAAAACCAATATTGACACATATTATTTGTTGTTTGTAACAATTTATAGTTGATCTTTAATTTTGAAAGTTGTTGTAGTTCAAAAATGCTGCCAAAGGTTCATTTATGGCAGTAGTAATTTTGACTTAGAACCTGGTCTAAGTCTTAAATCTGGTCCATATGCACAAAAGAGGTTTAAGAATTAGACCGGTGTAGCAGGAATATGTAAGTCCCTCGTTCTTGTTGTCCGGGTTGTGCAGTAAAGTATAGACTAACAACTCTCACGCAACATTAGCTTCACGCTTTATTCCGATGATCCATGGAACGCGGACTACCATTTCAGGGGGACTACGATTACTTTCACACCGGGTCTAAAGTTAGACCAGGTCTAAGTCAAAATTAATACTGCCATAAAAGGACCTTTGGTATCATTTTTCAAGTGCAACAACTTTCAAAATTAATGATGAACTATTCAATATTTATCAATCATGGACTTTCAGATAATAAAATAGACATATCACATAAGCAAATTTCGCTTAAAATTCAGGTTAGTTAATAGTCCATACTCAATTAGTGATGGCACATGAGACATGAGATCTAACTAAATATACTCTCTAAATGTAAAAAGAGTGAAAAAACGAGTGAATGCCAATTCACTCAAAAAAGAGTGAAAACTACTCAAAAACAACTATATGCGCCAGTCAATCCACTCGAAAAAGAGAGAAATGACTGAACTTTCACTCCAAAAAGAGTGAAAATAGATTGAGAGTGAACACCACTCGAAAATGTTTGTCCTCCATTTAACTCTTTAAAGAGTTGACATTCACTCGCTGAGAGTGAACATCACTCCTTTTCGAATGAATATTCCACAATTTTACTCGTTCTACTAAATATTCACTCAAAAAGGAGTGACGTTCACTCTCAGCGAGTGAATTACCACTCTTTAAAGAGTTAAACGGAGAACAATTTATTTTCGAGTGGTGTTCACTCTCACTCTATTTTCACTCTTTTTGGAGTGAAAGTTCAGTCATTTCTCTCTTTTTGAGTGGATTGACTAGCGCATTCAGCTGTTTTTGAGTGGTTTTCACTCTTTTTCGAGCGAATTGACATTCACTCGTTTTTTCACTCTTTTTACATTTAGAGAGTACTATATTAAGGTATATCGCCAAAAGGGGGACGGAAACGGATGACGTTACTGTGGTTACACTTTGTAACAATTGTGGAATATTTGTACAAAACCAGCAGAGAAGATGAGATTTTTGATTCAACATTCTCTAACATCATAAAATCCACCTGGAATTCAAGCCAATTCAGTCCACTTTAATCCTTTCAAATAAATGTGTCAAACATGGTAGATGACACGTTTGTAGTCGCTATGAACGAATATAAGAGTTACTGAACATGCTGAAGGCAATATTGACGATTCGATGTGCGGAAGTATATATGTTGTCATATGGACAATTTGTAAAGTATGTCTCTTTGAGACTTTACCAATGATTTTGGATAAGTTTAACTTGCTTTTAGTTGGTGTATGCGTCACGCAATATATGTTTACATTAATCTAGAATCTAAAAAAAAACACCACTATTTCGACGTAGCTTTTAAAAACCGACAAGCAGAAAAAAGGTCTAACAAGCACACAGAATACAAATGACAACTAATTTTAATTTATGAACAAAATTGAGACGATTTTACAACATTTTGAAATATTTTTTTACTTCTCCCTTTTCGTTTGCTTTTTCAGCCTATTTTTTCCACATTTCTGGGCATTTGGAGCGTTTTAAGCAAATAAGATACCATTTACAATATAAGTTACTCCGCGATTTTAAACTAAAATGCATAATAAAAGATATAAAGCTAAAAAGGTACTTAACTACTTAAAAACATTCTTGCCGAATATGAGGACACTTCGTCACAGAGGAAGTCTAAAGAAATATGGAGCTGCTCCCAAGAGTAGGGAATATGGAATCATTATCGACTCATGGAATCATTATCGACTCAGGGTTTGTGGATGCACTCTAAGAAATGGTATTACAGACTGTCTGGACATGAGGAAGTAAAAGGTACTTAACTTGAAATTACGATAAGAGCTAATAATCCCAAGTTTATTCGGTTATTTTAACGGAATAAAGCTGCAGAAAAATCAATGTTTGTTTTTATAATTGTTCAGGCTATACCAAATATCTTTAACAATACACTCCCACACTGCCGTTCGAAAGTATTTCCGACAAAAACTTTATTCAGCTATATCTCAAAAGGCATTTATCCCATTTTCATCATTTTTTTTGACAAAGTCTATATTGTATAATTATCGAACTAACTAATCTGGAATTGCTTTTGAAAAATATGGCGTGTAATGCACAATACTACTTTCGTCTGCACATAAAAAAGTGAGTTTTTATACATTTCTGCGCATTTGTTTTAAAACCTGAAAATTTTGTCCGGTTACAAGGTATAATGAGGTTATGAAAAATAATGCAATTTGCTAAATATAATAAAAGTTGTTTGATTAACGGAACACTAGTGGTATTATACTATAATAGCGTACCAGGATTTTTACCACATACACGCAGGATGTTTTCTTGAGAAGCTAACTGGGGAGCGTGGCCGAGTGGTTAGAGCGTTGGACTCATAATCAAATGAATGCGTCTGTCGTGGGGTCGAGTCCCGGTCTCGGCTCTCGGTACGTCTCCTTGTTTCCTTACGCAAGAAACTTTGCACTACTTGCTTCGTGCTTCGGAGGGCACGTAAAGCCGTCGGTCCCATCTGAAGTGTTCCTGACACACTGTCGTATGTAAAAGAACGTCACGGGCTAGGCTACGGCCGTTCGAAATAAGAGTAGGGGAACCTTCCCCGGCAACCGTGACCGTATGTCAAAATACGTCATCTACTCTAGGACCAGAGTGCATAGTCACTATACCTTCAAAAGTATATCATCTCTCTAGGACCAGAGAGCTCATCTAGATGCTGAAAAGGCTTTGATGAGAATAAGCGTAGAAGTAGAAGTGTAAGAGTTGTTCAAATGATAGACACAATATATAAAAATGTGTAGGTATTAATAAGGCGATGTCTAAATTGAGACACAAAAACCAGATAGTTCATTGATCCAACATTGCGATTTGTGGGAGTTGTGACGGTTAACTCAAAACAACAACAAAACTTAGACAAAAACCATTAGTAAACGATAAATAGGAAGTTTGCAAATCCCATCGAAGGAAAGGGTTGCCTCTTACGATAGCATCATACCGATTTAAGTCCATTAATTCTAAAATGCTGAACGGACTAGATAAACAAAAGCCACAGATGGCGTTACATCATCCGGAAAAATTATAGCATATTTTAATGGATGCTATAAAAACGTCGACAAAATTCATCTCAGGGAAGTGTAATTGACTATTACAGGTTGTAACAGAGAAAATTATACATTCTTGTTAGCGATATTATTAGGCAAATAAAATCGTTGAAATAAAACTTACCCTTATATGAAAGGCTGTTTAATTGGCTACCAGAAGCAGCTTAAATGGTCTCATTTAATGGTCAGGATCAAAAGTTACGACTGTTTAAGTAAAGACCGCTTTTTCAAGATTCGATGAAGATTAACAATGCAGTGAGCATGGTGAGATAAAATGACAAAAAGCACACCTCATGTTCAAGAATGTTTTTATTTTTTCATATGATAAGAATAATTCATAAATAATTTTATGATATTTTATGATAAAAGTTATGCTTTAATAGGTTAAAATATTGCTTATATCTCAGAATAAGCATAAACAGTTGCAGGCCTAAACAGTTGCATCAAAGCCTGTCATTCAAGCAAAGAGTGTTAAGCAATAATCCTTTTGCAGGGTTTTTTTTCACACAGTTTCATATTCAAAGGGAAATATGGAAATTAAAAATAATTTTCCTATTGATAAAACTTAAGTTAAGTTCAGAAATGATAGTGTTTCATTTGACCTGTATTTAAAATCTCTAGGTAGTCTTAAAGTGCTTGCATGTTGACCCTGTCATTTAGATGATATGTTGTCTCTCCAACTAGGATATCTCTTAAAACTTTGTTCTGGCATCCCGTCCAACATTAAGAAAACAACAGTCTACGGGCAAGGTCATCATTAAGAGTCTATAATATGCCTTTGTTAGAAGTTCATGGAACATTAAAATCAGTTAATTATCCTGTTCAATATCGTATGGCTGATTTGGGGCATTATGTGCCATTATTTTGCTACCGGTAAATGAATCGGACAAACTGGCCCAGGTGGTTTGAAGGTAGGGTCAGTATAATTGCAATAAATCTGCTTGTAGACCATCAATTTGGATTAAACAAAGTGCATTTTGTAGCTTAAGAAATTGGCTTTCGATATAGATAAATGACAATGTGATAACAAGGTGTAACTTTATTCTCTCACCGTAGATAACAATGTATAATTTTTTCTGTTACAACCTGTATAACAGAAATGTGACCCGTCATATCGAAAGGTACATTGAGGGTCCCATACTCAAAATTGATATTTTGGTCTCATCCGAAAACTGAAGTTTTTAAGCTTTAAGGTGCTTTCTCACAGATGCAGTTGCTTACGACAGCGGGATAACGGTTTTATTTATAAATAGTAAAAGTTCAAAAAATTGTTTGTACCCGTTTTGCGTATAGGTGTTAGGTTAATCACGCATCGCTGTCTAATATAAACGCAAGAAATTATGCAGACGCAGATGTGCAATCAAAGTAATCAAATTTTATTTTGAAAACTAATACGGTGACCCTATTATGTATTTCAGTATTTAGAAGTACGTAAAAATGCTTTAACATATGGCTAATTCCATGATCTTGTATCACATACATGAATTTTTCAAGTTCAATTCTGATATAAAAGTAATACCTGAGTTGAAAGTAAACAAGTCAAGGTCTCAGGAACTACTTTTGTTTTTTTCCATAAAGCAAATAGAACTATTTTATGACTGGTACAAGTTGGATGTCGCCTTAGTAACATTTTACCCTCAAATTTGAACCAAACAGTGATTTGGTACTGAAACAGAGAAAAACATCTGAGGCTTTTCCTTATTAGTGTATAAGAAGCCCCAGTCTCTGTGCTCTAAAGTACAATCGTGTTTTAGTAATAAATGTTAATCATAGCCGAGTAGTGTGTTGTTGGAATTTGCTGTTTTCAGATGTCACGCCTGTCACGAAAAACATGAAAAGTTTTTGCTGTGTTTTATTAAAAGGTCATGTTTTGGTGAAACACCAATATCTATCTTCTATCATGGAGTCTACATCTGCAAAGCAATAAACAAACATTCAGTGATTGCTTATTTCTCCACTATTACATCTCAAAATCGGTCACGCCTGTCACGAAGTCGAAATCCCGGAAATGTTTAAGTCGCCATTTTGAAAAAAATGTGCATGCTATAAAACTCAAACTTAAAAGACATGTTAGAATCATCATTTCCTGTCTTAATTGGCAAAAAAACCGACGAAAATCTGTTATTTAGAACTTTTATAGCAAAATTTTGCTTTTTGGTGGCCATTTTTGCCATAATGCAATTTTGCCTGATTTTCAATCCGAAAGTGCTTTATGACGTCATAATTACGTAACGCCTCGGCCGATTTTGATGATCGTGGTATCATTAGATAGGGGAGGATCATACCTATCTATTATTAGCAAAACCAAGTTCATAGGAGGTTCCGTTCTAAAATATTAGGGTGATTGCAACAACCCTTCGGAGAACGTGTTGCAAAAATAGCTCAGGAGGACAAGGGTTAAAGCTCAAAAATAGATTAGACTTGCATAATACAGTATCAAAACTGTTGAAAATAAATCATAATCATAAATAAAGACGTTATTAAACAACAGATCCATTGCTAAAATCAAGTTTTACTAGGTGTGCACAAAATGTCACGCCTGTCACGTCACGCCTGTCACGAAATGATTTAGCCTGTATTCTCCAAGTTAAGAGCTACAGCTCCAAAAGTGAAATGTTTCCTGATTGGTTCCCCAAAGGAGATATACTGCAACATAAACAGGAATCAAATCTCCCGTGGGAAAGAGATAGAATTCAGCATTAAACCATATTTTTGAAAAGGCAGTGTCAGTTTGGGTCACGCCTGTCACGGACGCTCTGTGTCCCCATTGTGAAGACAGTGATTGAGTTAGAATATTTTTTTCACTTTTTGCATCCAATATCGAATGTTTACTATAACATATAGGAATATTTCCGTGGTATCGCCTTTAGATAAAATTTACCAGCTTTTCTGAGAAAAAAAGGTTCATGCAAAGGTCACGCCTGTCACGCTGGAATTCGCCATATGTAAAACTTCAAAAAAATCAATTTAGTATACTATTTTACAAGCACATAATGATCGACTTTTTTAACTTCCCCATACTTTGTGTGGTAAATCGGGTGAATTTGGGGAAAATAAGTACTTTTTGAATATCTGTATCTCGAAAACGGGCACGGCAGTTGTAATCATAACTATTATGCCAAGAAGGAAACTTGTAATCTCAAAAGAACTTTTAGGATATATGTGGTCCACGTACGGGCTAAAAGGAGATTTTGCATGTGTAAGAAAACACCTTAAAAATATGTCACCTGAATTTGGTAATATTGGATGTTCGGATGCAAAGTTACATCCAAAACTTTAAAAGTTTTTGTACTACGTAAAACTTGGATGGAGAGATGATTTTTATCTTGGTTTTTAACACATTTTCTTGTGTTTCGGATGTTTCTGATGACATTAAAAATTCGACCTCGGACCCGATTTTTGACTATCACGCAATATATGCCGACCTTAAGATACCTATTGATATGACGGGTCACAAATAAGGGTAACTCGCTTGTGAAATGTTCGTCGTTATTTCTTAATTCAATCATTATAAAACTGAAACATGTAAATGTATAATCATTATACACTGAAAACCTAAACTGGTCAGTGTGACTAACTTTTAGCTAGTCCAGATGGTACGCATCTAGACTAGCTTTAAGTTAGTCAGTATTGCTTGACTAACAAGGATGACTAACTTAGCCTAGTCCAGCATGCTGGACTAGTCTCATTTTACTTGCTTGACTAGTTTTAAGTTAGTCTGTTGATCAGCTGGACGTTAGTCCAGCAAGCTGGACTAGTTTAGGCTAGTCGCTTGACTAGTTATTGACTAGTTTTAAGTTAGTCCAGATGGTACACAACTTGACTAACATAACATTAGACCAGCTGGATGGAGTAATGTAACGCTAGTCCAGCTGCCTTGACTACTAGTATAGCTTACTCAAACTAGCCGATCCCAAATAACTAACCTCAAGCTAGTCCAGCCAACTAGACAAACCTAGTGCAATATAATAGTATGCATGCTATGTAGTTGCAGAGCCACAGGATACAGTCTTTGATATAGCTAATCCGTCAATAATGTAGAGAGAGGTTTAAGAGTGACATATGAGTACCACCAAAATAGTTAGTCAGCTGCATATAAACAAATGATATAATTCACGATACATCAGTAGTACATGATGGTGACATTTATGAGGTCCAACGACGGCACGGTGTTTCACATGTCTGTGCTGTCCACTATGTTGTCCTCAAAGACTCCACCTGACCAGGCTCATTCTGACTTACATAAGCTATTCAAGCCAACTTGAAATAAACTAATCTGAACTTGACCAACTTGAAGTTGGTCAAGCTCTTTTGTACCATCAAGGTAGTCAAGCTCTCAGTCTGGCAAACTCGTCAAGCTAAGTTTCGCACATTAGTCAAGCGGGCTTGACTATTTAATGCTAGTCAAGCAGGTTTGACTAGTTTGAAATTTGGCTTGACCAACGTAAAACTAGTCAGACTAGTTAAAAGTTAGTCAAGCAGCTACTTGACTAGTTTTTGTTTTCAGTGTAGCCAAACAATAGAAATGAGCAGGTTGGGATACAACATTATCACTATTCTCAAATGATGTTAGTTACCATGGTTACATGTTTTTTGGTGGTGGGCTGATCCTTTATCAGCAAATGATCAGAGTGAGGCATGAGCGACCTCTACCTCCCATAGCTCACTTTCCCTTTTAGTTCTTATCTTTTTCAACATCCAGTTGCCTAGGTTTAGATTCATCTCCTGCTGGTAGGGTTTAGAGGCGCCTGAGCCTGGGAAAAACCAAGACATCACCGGTGCCTCTGTGGGGTACATACATACAGATCTCCACAGTGGCGGCAAAGGCGTATCCCCATTAGACTCAGTAAGGGTGGCAACTGGACCAAATGTTGATTCTCTTTTCTATATGGCTGAAGGAGTGGCGACCTCAGACCCATTATAGCCAAACAAGATATCATTGCAGCACATTACAGCATTACCAACACCAGGGTTATTAATCCCCTGCCTGTTCCAGATCCTCCAAGTCTGCCTCTGTGGGGTACATACATACAGATCTCCACAGTGGCGGCAAAGGCGTATCCCCATTAGACTCAGTAAGGGTGGCAACTGGACCAAATGTTGATTCTCTTTTCTATATGGCTGAAGGAGTGGCGACCTCAGACCCATTATAGCCAAACAAGATATCATTGCAGCACATTACAGCATTACCAACACCAGGGTTATTAATCCCCTGCCTGTTCCAGATCCTCCAAGTCTGCTATGGATGTTTCCATAAAGCATGACGGGTTAGTCTCAAAGCCAAATGGAAGGATTAACCTCGATAATGACAAGGATGACCTGGAGAATTTTATTCGTCGAAAGACACCATTCAGCATTAGCACATTTAATGTTAGAACTATCAGCTCTCAAGCCAGAAAAGAAGAACTTGCTCACCATGCTCACCATTTCAATATTGACATCATCTGCTTACAAGAACACAGAATACACCACCCAGAAGTATTTATACTCAAAGAGAAGATTGTATGATACCCACACGCTAATTACGGCCTCGCCTGAGAAGAACAGCATCAATGTCATTATCAGAGGAGTTGGTCTTCTTCTATCCCAAAGAGCAGTAAAAGCTTGCCATATAGTATTGTCAAGATCAGTGAGCGCATCATAGACATTAATTGGCAATCCCGTAACAACTATCATCAGTTGCTATAGTCCCACAAATGTAGAGATGATTGACCCTGACGTAGTTAGATTCTACTCGGCTCTATCTGCAACTGTCCCTGTCGTACCAGCACATAACTTGCTCTTCATTGGAGGAGACGTCAATGCCCAACTTGGTCAAGGCAAGGCAACCTTCTCATTCCATAAAGATAGTAACAAAAATGGTAAACATCTTGTGGACTTTCTGGAGCAACATAGTCTACTTGCTGCCAACATCAAATTCCAGTATCGTCCAGGTAGGCTGTGGACACACATGTATCCCACTGGACACCGGGCACAGCTTGACTAGACTATGTTCTAGTAAGAAAGAAATGGCAGAACAGCATTAAGAACTGCAGTGCCTATTCATCATTTGGAAGTGTTGGATCTGACCATCGAATTGTGACATGCAAATGCCGGATCAGCTACAGGCAAAACAAAGTTCAAAGGACAAAGATCCCATGGAACAGGTTAACTGGAGAAAGGTTGTATCAGACACCAAGCTATGTGACGAATACACACTCTCTGTTCACAATAAGTTCTTTTCGTTGATTGATGAGATGGAGGACCCAAATAATACATTGTATTAGTGCTAAATACGATCTCTTAGCAACTGCAACAAGAGAAATAGCACTCGAATGTCTGAAGTCACATCTCATCTCGCACAGTGCGGCAGTGTCGAATGCAAGGGACTATTTGAAGAAAGCCTCTGAAGCACACAACCTTCGCCCTACCAGAGGGTCTAAAGCCAGGGTCGAAGAAGCCACAGAAGCTCTTGGTGACATCTATGCGAAAGAGCTTGAAGATAACATAAAGACCAAAAAAAGTTATCTTGAACAAGCACACATATCCAGGCAACACAACGAAGCATGGCAAATCCTGAGAGAAGTTACCAGTAGGAAATCATCACCTATTATTAAGATCCGAAGGTGCAACTCAAGGAGAGCGTCTTGAAACCTGGTATAATCACTTCAAAGGGTTTCTTGGAAACACTGACCAGCAACCTGTAAACCTGTCTTCTTCTTTCTACAACCTGAGAGTTTCTTACCTGTTACCAATAGCTACCAGCCCATTACTCATGAAGAACTTCAAAAGTTTGTCAAAAAGCTCAGTAGTTCAAAAACACCAGGACCTGACAACATCCCAGCTTTCATATGGAAGCATGAGCTTTTCCAAGAGCAACTTCTAGAATTCTGCAATGAAACTCTTTTGGGTAACAAACCAAAGACATTTTCCACCTCATGCATCATACCACTTCCAAAGAAAGGGGATCTACAGCAGCCCGGAAACTATAGGCATCTGTCTATCTGCAATTGCGGGGAAGGTCTACAACTCGCTCCTTCTCAATCGTATAACACAACACATTGATCCTTTTCTTCGAAGGAACCAAAATGAATTTCGTAGTAATAGATCTACCCTACCACAGATTCTTGCTCTAAGAAGAATTATCGAAGAATTGAGAATCTCAAAGAGAAGGGCATCCATAGTCTTTGTAGACTTCTCAAAGGCCTTTGATAGTGTAAACCGGAAGGCAATGATGCATATTTTACTCAACTATGGTATACCTGAGGAAATTGTGAGTGCCATTGCTATAATGTATGATAACCCAACAAGTTTTGTGCAGAGCATGGATGGTCCAACTAGCAGGAATTCTTCAAAGAGACACTCTTGCTCCATCCTTTTTGTTATTGTGGTCGACTATATATTGCGCCAATCAGCTGACACCATGAGTGACAGGAGCCTGTAGGTGAAAATACACGTCAAGGTCATAATTTGCCGAAATTGATTTTTTGCCAGATTCACAATCCTAGTGCTTACTACAAAATACCAGCAAAGTTTCATTTCAAGAAAATGATAGGACATATGAAATAAATTGGCATATTCTTAAGACGATCATCAGAAAATATAGGGTTTACTAATCTTTATACGCGTTTATCTCAGTTATACGTTTTACTCCCTGACAACCTTTGGCGGACCATAACTTGACTTCTGGAAATCGTGTGAAGTTCATTAAGGTGTCATTTTTATCCTTAAAGCATGGTCTTTGCAAATAATTAAAAAAGTGAAAATGACAAGAGCTGGCATTTACTGCTGTTTTGGGATGGACGGTCACAAATGTGGGTTATTGGTACAACTTCATGATTGGTCACTGACACCACTCTTAAAAAGAGTGGTGTCAGTGACCAATCTTTAAAAGAAAGGCAAGTTTCACTCTTGCAAGGAGTGAAGTGTAACTCTAAAAGAGTGACATTTCACTCTTTTTGAGCGAAATCCCGTTCGATTTCACTCGTAAATAGTAAAATGTCACTCTTTTCGAGTTTAACAATCAGTCAAAGCAAAGAGTAACTGTTTATTCTTTTCACTTTAGACTGAGTGTAGATGAATTACGCAGATAAACTCTGGCAAGGATTGCTATTAAAATGTCACTCTTTTCGAGTTAAAAAAATCACTCAAAGCAAAGAGTGACGATTCACTCTTTTCCTTTTAGAGTATGAATTACGCAGATAAATAATCTGGCAAGGATTGCTATTGAAATGGATACGGGGGTAAGACCCGCGCTCCGACAGGCTGGGGCATTGGGTAAGAACACAGGTTCAAAAAATGAGGGGTTATGGGTCGAGAGCATGATTTTTGGCATTCGGTGAGAGAAAAATACCAAAATATGAAGGCTCATTCCCGGGCTCATTGGTCAAATAATGCAGGGTCTTGAGCATGATTTTTGGCATTCGGAGAGTGAAATTTGGCATTTGGTGAGAGACAAATATAAGCATTTATGGGGTCACAGGCAATTGTAAAAACAAAATACGGGTCTTTTGGGTGACAGTGACGCTAAAAAGGATGTCTTTTGACCCTTCCATACGCGTCACCTACAGAATAAGAAAATGTAATTAAACAGATAAAGTAGCAAATAATATTCACGGAACGTTAGTCACCCACCATTATACATCAGGGTTATACTCATATTCCTTATCACGCAGAGCTATCGTCATTAACTACTTTGACCCAAAAGAACGCATGTTTGACTTTTTTGAAGTCAAATAATATTGTTTGTGTCAATTAAGACTCTCTGCGTGTAATTCAGTTTAATAGGATTGGAAAATCAGGCAAAATTGCATTATTCTAAATAACGGATTTTTTGCTAATTAGGAAGGGAAAGGCCCACCCTAACCCCACCTTAGGTGATACCCCCTATTTTTTTCATCAAAATGACCGCAACGGATGTAAAAGCCTGGGGCCGGTTGCTTTTGCGTTTTTATGAAGCGGGAAAAACCTTAGGGGGGTTGCACCCCCACCCCACCCCCATTCGGAGGACAAGGGTTAAGAAAACTACTATATATTTCAAGAAATGTTGTATTTACCTGATATACATGTTAACATGTATCGTAGTATATTATTAATTAATAAAACATTTTTGTTTCCTAATTATCTTATAGAATGATATAGGATGATTCAACAAGAAAATGCCCTAAAATGTCCTCCGATGTTTATATATATTGCTCTAAAACTGATTCAAAGTTATGAGTAAATGAATTCATTTACTCTATAGTAAAAGAAATCCTTTACAGTAAATGAATTCATTACCGAACTGATATAGCGCAATTCTATGCATATGTTTTATTATAGTAGGTTGGGTGGAATACCGGGAAGGTTACGTGGTGGAATTCCTGCAGTATTTACACTACCATCTGCCAGTGATAAACTTACCAAAATTATCATGATATTATAATAGCCACTCTCCTAGTTAATATATATTTCTCATCTACACTGTAAATTATTTAGTTCTTTCCGTTTATGGTTATAACAAAATAATGGAAGAGCCTTACATATTTTCTTGAGTAAAAACTAAATTTACTGAGTTTAGTATAAATGTATAAAGGTAACATTTGTGACATTTTTTTTCAACACCAACATCTAAAGTCATATTGAATTACACGGAATAAGTAGCAATCAATGATATATTGATCGCAAATGTACAAGTACGTTCTACCCATTTGAATAGTAGCTAGGACACTCAGTCACACGGACGCTGTACCCACTTGACACCTGGGTGAGGAGCACAAGAGGATGTCACTCTCAGAAAAAAATGTGCTCTTGTGGTGGTTCTTTGTAGAACCTTTAAAAAATGTAAGTAGGCCATCAAGACCTAATTTACGTTCTGTCTTCACATAAACTGCAAGGAGGAGAAGACAAAGTTAGTCCTTTAAAGGACATGTTTTAAAACATTAAAAACATTTCTTTTCTGTTTTACTTAGAACCATTGAGAGTTCCCAGATCTTTGTTCAAAAAGGGTTCTTGAAGCTGTACTGGAACCATTTTTAGGGCTAAAGAACTCTTTCTGAACCTTGTTTTTAAAATGTTTTTAATGAAGATAAAACACGTAAATACTTTAGAGGACTAACTTTGTCTTCTCTTCCCTACACAATTTTGCAGATTATATGAAGACTGAAAATAAATTGGGCCTTGATGGCCTACTTACATTTTTATAGGTTCTGCAAAGAACCATCAATGGTTCTTGTTAGAACCTTTTAGACGAAAGGGTTCTTTATAGAGGACAAAAGTTTTTTTTTAGTTGTTGTGATGAGCATGAGTACTTCTTTATTATACGAGTGGTCCTCGCTCGCCTCGCTCGGGGTTCCAACTCTTTTGTGCATACAGATCTCGGTGTTAAACATTTACCATATAGTTGACCACCAAATTAAACAAACTTGGGCCCGATATTAGATCTTTCAGATGTCAGTTTTATTGCACAACTTACAATCGGTTAGATTTTTTACCAACAGACACATAGCACATCTACATCAACATATTCAATTTCACGCAATCGCGTTCTTACAAAACATCACGAGCTTAATACAGAACCAATATAATACAAGTCACACAGTTTTAACAATTTGAACATGTTGCAAAGAAGGATTAAAAGCTTTTTCATACTTTTCATTACACACATTATAGTAGCCCGGAGTTTGTAGTAACACTGTAATAATATATGAGTGGTGCTCTGGCAAAATGAGCGGAAAGTCGTGATTTTCAAAATTGAGTTTATGGCATATTTTAATTCTGTATAATCTCAGCTTTCGAATGATGTCATATTTTCTTTCTACAATTTTCATTTAGAGATTGAAATACAAGGCAGTCCACTCAAAAATCTGCCAGTATAAAATTGTCGCAAATCGATTTTAAAGTTACTGATTATAGTGTATAATAGCAAAACTCAATTGAATAATTGCACTTCCCAGCATAATTGACCTTCAAAACGCGAGGTATAGGTTAACACTTATGCACTAATTCGTTTTATGTCAAAAAACGAAATTTGATCTTTTCATCATATCTTTTACTTTAGCAGCCATTTATTCAAATTCTTCAATCGCGACTTTCCGCTCTCTCATAATGCTTTAAGGGGTTTTCTCAGAGATGCAAAACCTCCATTTTCTTTAAAAAATTAGAATTTGGTAGATTTGTGCTGACGTCACCGTGCTCGTTTTTGAGATACAGCCATTTCAAAAGTACATATTTTCCCCCAAATTTACTCGATTTACCACACAAAGTATAGGTTAAGCTCCAAAAGATGATCATTATGTGCTTTCAAAATTGTAAATGCTCCATTGATTTTTGAAATTTTACATATATTAAAGCATTTTTTGCGCACTTCAAAATACTGAAATAAAAAATAAGGTCACTATGTAAGTTTTCAAGAAAAATAACAAAAACAGTCATTTTTCAATAAAATTTGATTACTATGATGGCACATTTGCGTCTGCACAATTTCCCGCGTATATATTACGCAGCGATGCGGCACGGGATTAACCAAACGCGTTAGTAAAGCATGCGTTCAGCGTGCATTGATATTTGCGCACGCAAAACGGATGCAAACATTTGTTTATTTCATTTTTTACTATTTATGAAAAAATCGTTATCCCGCAGTCCTAAGCAACTGCATCTCTGAAAAAACCATAGATTTAAATCTATGGAAAAACCCTTAAAGTACCTATGTAACTCATATAGGGGTTTTGGTACAATATGGTACAATATACGTTTAATATGGTGACCGTAAATTGATACTGAAACAATATAAACTGTGCACATGAGATACTAGAATTTAAATAAAATAAAGAAATTGTATCTAATACAGTGTTCACAATCGTTTTATCCCCGGTTCTGTCCTGTTATTAGGTGATGTTAAATTCATTGGAAGAGATCATCCGAGGAGTTTATAATACCAAGGTCAGATTTGCTCGATTATAAAAAAAGCAAATTCCATTTGGTAAAATCAAAAAGGATCTTATCTTGGGATGTGGAAACATTATAGTTCTGCATAAAGCAGATTTAACGATAGACCTGGTCAAAGTGAAATTTGCTATTGTCAAAAATGACATTTAGTAACATTTTTCACTTCAAATAATTATCAAAACGTTTGGTTTAGAAAATCAGTGCGAGAGTATGATTCACATAGATATAGACATTCACTCAGATTTCTATTAATGCTTTATCATTATTATTAGTCAAGGAAAATACATGCTTTCCGTGTTTTCCGTAAATTTCGTGGATTTTTCGTTTTTCCATGACAGGGTGATTCTTCGCTAAGTGTCTACTTTCCTGTCGCACTACTTTAACTCACAATAAATGAAAACATTACAATTCTGAAATATTTATTTTGTGGTTTTGTCTTGATAAATATAATCTTTATTATACACAATTATAAAAACCTTGATAAACCCTATGGTTACGCTTAAAATTACAATCGTCATTTTTTATTTGGTAGTAAAATTTATCATTTTGGAAATACTCTTGATCACTAAGTATTTACTAATTGAACATATACTATCTATCAAATAATGCCATAATGTATCAATTAAATCCTAAATTTTAAAATTTTTGTTCAAAAAATTCTGTCCCTCGATTTGAGTCATTTCCGTAACGAACATTTTGAAGGGCAGTCTACAAAATTGGAAACACTGAATCCAAAAATTGACCTGGTCAATAAGTACCTGCATGATTCGGCTACTTGGCACATATCATTTATCTCCGGTATCTCTGATGAATATCCTTCAAAATACAGACTTTTGCCAAAATGAGGATGCGTTCCTTTTTTCAGTGTCATTTCCGTAACGCTGTATAACACAATAAATATAGGAAAGTAATGTCTGTTTTGATTGGCAGTGCAAACAGAATTGTGACCTGTACCCTAATATATATACAATCACGCATCACCCTCGGGTCATTTCCGTAACTTTTTACCGTTACGGAAATGATTTCTTGACACCTTCACCTGTTCATAATGGCAATAAAATCAGAGTCATAATCAATTTGGTTTTCTCCATTTGAAAGAACCTCCCTCAATGGTTCTTCATTTGTGTTCAGATATTGAGGATACGTAGTTGAATTTTCTCAGCTTGACATTTACTCTCTGGTTGTCATTTCCATAACAAATAGTGTTACGGAGATGACTTTTTATGATTTTCCCTATGCTACAACACTGAAAATTAGATGTCGCATAAAATTATTTGAGCCCTCTAAAGATCACGCCGAGTGGTCGTTCTAGTATTTGTTCACTATTGTGAACACATTCCGAGAAAAAAATGGTGATTTGAAAAACTTTTTTCTAATTTTTTTAAAAGCCAAAAGTAGACACTTAGCGAAGAAACACCCGACACAGAAAACTTGCCAGCTTAAACATGTTAAATATACAGAAGTAGTCACAACTAGTTACGTGCACACCGCTAAGATTGTCTAACTCGTTCAAGGTTTAGTAAATGTTTATTGCAGCAACAATATTGAAATCACGAAGGTGTCATATTCGGTCATTGTGTGTGATTTAAACTTGATAATCATCGATTGAAGAAAAAGTAATTTTAGTGAAAGATATATATTTTCCCGTTTTGATATTTTCAATGATGCTGAAACTATTAAAACAATAACTTCTTCGTTTTTTATATGATGTACTAATATGTTGCTACACAACAGCAACAATAATTGCAACTATTACAATATTGACAGGGCGTATTAAAGATACATTTTGTTT
>JXSR01S047337.1:0-11405 GCA_000969725.1 Ophiothrix spiculata
TAATGTCTTTTTTAGTTACATTTTCTTTTTTCCCATGCTTGTTAAAGGGGCAATTCATGATTCACTTTTTATGCTCAAGGTCACCTCTATCAAAATTGAGATTTTTAGGTAGTAAGAATCCTTAACTGGTATGTGTTACAATCCCCAAACCATTCTTTCAAATGTGCTTGCATTTTTGAGACAAGTGAGAAAATGTGTAATTTTCTTATTACTGTTGGGGCCCCGAGACAGTAATTATAACACAGTGGCCTATGGGGATTTTTAAATTGCTAAAAAGCTTGTAACTTGAAAACGAATGGTCAGAAGTGAAATTTTCAGCATACATTTACTTTTTATTCATTTACAACATCAGAATCATGAATTGCACCTTTAACAGACACATCAAGTTTTTGACATGTGACCTAAAAGCCGGTAAATGGGCTCATCATGTATACGGTACATGTACAGGAGAGCCGGTATACCGGCTAATCGGGTTCAAAAGTAGACTGTTTCATGGGGTCCTTACCTTCCAATTGCAGAACAAGAATTTGATTTCAGCCAAGTACTGTTGGATAACATTATCTTTGTGGATAGCTTCTATTCCTGCTCCACATTTCTTCATCAGAGGATTGGTAGCACCCCACAAAATGGCCACCACGACCAACCAGAATACAACCCACAGCATCGCGGAATCATCCAATCATTTATGTAGGTTCAAAATGTTAGACCATTGTTCTGTAAAAAAATCACAACATCAGAGTGGATCAGGATTAATTGCATTGTCGACCTGAGTATATTAAATACTGCAGTACCCATACAATGGTGACGACAACCCACCAGATAACTACCAAAAGGAACATTTTGTACTTTGATCAACACCAAATAGGCTGGCCTCTTTCACATCATGAATTGATACAGATAAGCACGTACGTAGCTCGACACGTACAGCATACCTGCAGGAGACGCAGCGCGCATTGCACGTGGGACTCACGCATCAGTTTAGGGAAGCGAGTTAGCGTAGCGGTATTTCCCTTGCTTTGCACCACCGAGTCCCGGGTTTGATTCCTGGTCCCGGCGCTGCATGTGCATTTGGTTTTCAGTCCATGCTTGCTTCCGCAGGTTCTTCTCCGGGTACTCCAGTCTTCCTCCTGCATCCAAAACTGATTTAATTAAAGAAAGATCTTGGACCCCAATGGAAATAAGCTTCGGTTAAGAGGCTTTCTTGGGTTATCCTTGGCGATTAGCCTAAAGAATTCTTTCTTTCTTTCTTTCTATCTACGGCACGCGTGTAACTGGGATTACGTTTACTTGCGGATGAAGAAAAGCCTCATAATTCCCGTCTATTTAGTGTTGATCAAAGTATAGAATAATCCTACCATTTATATAGCTACTTCAGCTGTTTTGTAAAAAGAAAATATATTTATAACATTTGAGTGGAGTAGCAGAAGTTGGCATACCTGTCAACATTCTTAAATTCTGATGTGGGAGACTTCCATAAAGAGTAACCTTTACGGACGAAGGACATATGAAGCCAAAAAGGTACACCCTGAAATAAATTGAACAGCTTTAAAAAAAAAGGTTTCATTAACGCACACACGACTCATAACGATCTTATAATTCAATTTCTGAACCAAAATTGGATACAAAATATACCATTTTTTTCTGTAATACAACAATACGCATTGCCACCTCTAGGAAATTTTCACCTTATAGCGGGACAATGCGGTAGAATTTTCCAAAAGCAGGAGATTTGGCTTAAAATGAAAACCCGATTGGGAGGGCGGGAAGACTACCAAAAATTGGGAGACTCCCGCCTAAATCGAGAGACTTGACAGGTATGAGTTGGTGTGTGTATGAGACCTTGCTTTGTCATCCAAAGTGCATTAGGGAGTTGTCAAACTCTTACAAAATTGGTATCCACAGCCAGTCAGAATATACCCAGAGCATCTTGACATGAGATTTGAGATTTAGATTTGAGATGATCCTACCATTTATGTATTATGTAACTTATTCAGTTGTTTTTCAGTGATGAAAAATCCACATAGAACATTTGATTGGAAACTTGTGAAGTGGTTATTTATGATTCAAATGTAAAATTTGAACACAAAATACTGAAATTATATTTCAAATGAATATACACTTTTTATGTATATTATGGACCGTTGAGCTTCTCTGCATCTCGTCATTTGATATCAGGTCAATTATGCTAACCCCGAAAAGGGGGATCGACTTCATGCCATAACACTTTTCAAGAAACTGGTGAAAATAGGCAGCAAAAAAAAGAAAATAAGAATTTCCAGTAGATTATCTGTTGTAAAATTTAATTGCCTCAATCAATTTCAACAAGAAAGGTGTCATTTTAAAGCTCATAAAATGTATAACCAATGAAAAATCAAAAATTGGTATCATCTGCAAAGTCCCCCCTTTCGGGATGAGGCATCACATATGACCTTCATCTTATGTTCACACATACTTGTTTAGTTACCGAGATGGTTATTGGTATAGAGTCAAGACATGACTATGTATGAACTGAACACCATTCATCAATGGCTGCCAACAGACAATATCAAGAGTATTTTTATTTGGTTGAAAGTATGATCTTTGCTTCCTTTCTATCATTAGAGAAATGGTGATTTGATCTGTGTAATTAAACACAATATCACCTATTTTTGATCATTTTACTTTATTTCAAACATAAAATGTAAGTTGTGGATATGTGTGAAAGGTGTTCATGAGATTTGTTTTTGTGAACCCCACCGGTTTGCCAGAGTGAAAAATCAAGCATAAACAAATTACATGAACCCCTAACTTTTTCTATTTAATTTTTGACTATATAGCATCATATTTGACCAGAGTTTAAGAATATGCCAAAAAACTTAGGCTAGGCAGGCTAAGGCTATGCTAGACAGCCATTAGACATGATATCATAACTCAGACCACTGATATAGTCACTTCAAATCATATGAGGGGTGCTCTGGCAAAATGAGAGGAAAGTCGCAAATTTCAAATTTCGAGTTTATGACACATTTTAATTCTCTATAATCTCAGCTTTTGAATGATAGGCTATATAATACGACACACTTTTCTTTCTCCATTCTTCATTTAGAGATCGAAATCCAAATCCACTGAATATATTGCAACCAACATTAGCTGCAAATCGATTTCAAAGATACTGATTACTACAGTGTATAATAGCAACATGCAATCAATAAACAGCAAATAATTGCACTTCCCAGCAAAGTTTACCTTCAAAACTTTAGTTACAGGTAAACATTTATGCATGAAGGCGTTTTATGTCAAAAAACGAAATATGACTTTTTTACTCTATTTTTACTTTAGATGCCATTTATTCAAAAAGTAGATTTGCGACTTTCCTCTCATTTTGCCGGAGCAGCCCACATATATCAGACTAGGCTTAGGCTAGGCTAGGCCCTTGGAAAAATCTAGTCAGGCAAAACAAATTGTTTGGTTGTCATCACCCAACTGACATTATTGAGACAATCAGAAATGAGGATTTTTTTTTCTGTATAAAATATCTACCCTAATTTAGGAAACTCTTGCAAAAGTTTATTTTCTCAAAAATTTGCATTCTGAAGTTATCAAAATGCATTGTAAGAGTTTGTGTTAAACATTTTAGTTGTTTCTAATGTTGTTTATTCATTCTAACATAAACATTAGGTGGAATTTGCATGTTTTAAGCTAGTATATCGATACATATTGATACGATACAGTCTAATTATTAATTAATCTGACTAACCGATCAAATAACTTTTAAAGTTCATCTATGGACAATCAAACGATCTTTTTGGCCTTACTCCATACTGTCCTTAAAAAGAAAAAACGTACCTAATAAATTAAACACACAAAAATATCTAACTTTATGTTTAAACATCATTGAATATTTAATTTTCAAGTACTGTGTATTTCGATAAGAAAGGCACTTTGTATATTTGTACATGCATTTAAAGATTTAAATATTGAAAGACATAACCTATACCAATTTTATCATACACACTATAAATTATTAAAATCTTTTTATATAATATACAAATATACAGGCCTTCATTTCTGAAAATAGCAGGAGCTCTATCAATCACTCTCCTGAGTTTGGTGAGGAGTGTTATGAGGAGCTCAATTTCAAATATTCCTGTGTGAGACAGTGCTCTAGAACTTGGTATTGATATGAGCGCCATGAAACATTCTCCTGGAATTTTGTTAAAGCAATACTATAAGATTTTGACCAAAAATGGTTTATAGTAAAAACAGCATAAAATGGAGGAATGTGACTATCTAAAAGCGTTTTCAAGTGTATTTTGTGAAAAAAATTGTTTTGACATCAACAAATTGATTAAAAGCACATGCATGCTTTCCTATACTAATACATGTGGAATTAATTTTGGGATCCCAAATTTAATTCAACAAATGACCATAACAGAAAAAGTCAGCATCTTTGAGCCAAATTGTTTGGAGGGTATTCATATCTACTAAAAACAAACCCAATAAGCCCAAAAAATCAAAAGTCATGGGTGACAGGGGGCACTTAATTTTTAACACCTTATAGTTTTGCTTTAAGGAGAGCTGTAGGAGCTCATGTGCAATTGAACTCCTCAAACCTGAAGGTCTGAATATATATACTGACTTGAAGATCTCTGGTTAAAACTATGGACCTGACAAAAATAGCTACATTTTAGTCACTGATTGAAGGACTATAGTTTTAATCCAGAGATCTGAAAATATCAAATATTTGTTTGTTCTCCATACCTGTCAACATTTCCAAATTCTGATGCGGGAGATTTAAATTTACGAGTAACATTTACGGACAACTGACATATGAGGCCCAAAGGGTACACCCCATTTTTTTTTATTGTAGCTTATGAAAACTGACAAGCAAAAAAGGTATCACAAGCGCAAAGACAAATCATATCGATCTCATTTTCTAATTTCTCAACAAAATGGAGGGTGTACACGGTCTGTAATACACGCTAGCAAGACTCTGCGGTACACTTTTTTCTCAAGGCAGAAGATTGTTTTCTCCAAAGCGGGAGCTAGCGGAATACTTTTTATCAAAGCGAACGAAATGGCTACCTGATCGAGAATTCGGGAGGACTACCTAAAATTGGGAGACTGCTGCCTAAATCGGGAGACTTGACAGGTATGGTTCTCTTTGTGAGAATGGGGTTGCTTCATATCAAACTTTGTAGGTAAATATCTCCAAATATTGTTGAACGACTGTTACATTACAAAGAAGTCACTAACTGATATTCATTTCCATCATATTTTTTAGTATTCCCCAACCCACTCTCTTTATCTTCAAAACTTGTTTCCATATTTTCATCCAATTTGACATCACTAGCATGTGTGCTTATATCTTGTTTTGGTTGCCTTTTTAAATCAACTTCAGTTTCTTCGTCAATAACATCCCCCAACATCTGATCTGGGTTCACAGTTCTTGTGGGATTTTTATCTAAACTTGAACCCAATTTACTCTTTTCACTTATTTGGTATATTTTAGCTGGCTTTACATTTAAAAGTTTATCAAAAGCACTTGCAACTTTTGAATCGATCTCATATGATACATCAGTCTTAACCATAACTTCACTACCTTTGTTAATTTCACTCAGATACAGATCTGCGAGTTGATTAAAACCCTGACATGTCTTTTTAGCAATATCATGACTCACATCTTTTTTAAAAACAATCTCTTTTACCATTTTATCACTACCTTTCTCCTCATAGCTGACGAGTGCATAGGCTAGCACATTAGCTTGATATTGTCGAACAAGGGCTTCATTTTTACGGGCGTCCGATTCAGATGATCGCTGCGCTAAAATGATTCCCGATTCAAAAGCTAACGCAATCGTCAAAAAGGATCTTCCTGATGACGAAATCAGATGACTCGCATCCAACGAAATGAACATACGCCAGATAAATAGCGTCAATAATGTAAACGGGATGAAATATTGGAATACAACTGTCGTAATTAATGTGTAAAGCCAAGGTTTTTCTTTATCGACCATTGCCCAGAATAAATTTTGGTTTATAGTTGGCTCACCGTCCTCGCTGTACTTGATCAGATCAAATAACATATCTTGCAGACGATATCTTTTCAAATTTTTCACCTTATTCAATAATGCATCGTATTTCACCCCTTGGAATTCATTTACTTTATCTTTATCTTCTTTTCCAATATTGATCAGATCGAATAACATATCTTGCAAATGATATCTTTTCAAACATATCACCTTATTCAATAATGCATTGTATTTCACCCCTTGGAATTCGTTTACTTCATCTTCATCTTCCTTAACATTTTTCTTAATTTCTGAAATGTCTTTGTACACATTTTCAGCTGCTTGCACAGTCAAGCGAAACAGCAGATCATATTCGTTGTAATAACTGATTGATGCTTTGATGATTATTCCAATAAAAGACACTAAAAGAAAACATAATGGCCCAACAATATCTGGATCTATGAGAAGTCCTATCACAAGTCGATAACACATTTCTACATATTCAACGAGTATCATAGTGCACCCAATTAGAAGCTGAGCAGTACATATGCTTATGGTAAATGTTCTAAGGTTTCCAAATTTGAATCTATTCAAAAATGGCACCCAATTCAATAGTGTTACTATTACTACTGATGAGCTTATCAGTAAATTTAGAAAATGAAAAATATCAAATATGTCTAATTTGACTGCGACTAAAACAAAAAAAACTGACATCACATGTTCTACGGATAGGACAGCGTCTATCTGGTAGTCGGTTGGGTATAAAATTTGATCAAACAGCCAAAACCAATTGAACCGTAACCATTGCCAAAAAATACCAAAACCATTTGCGGAACAAAATACAAAATTCCTAGGATTTGTAATGATTTTTAAAGACTCTTTTTGGTAATTTAAAAAGCAGTCTAGTCTGTCTTGAAATGAAACTAAGTTATTAGTTGAATATAAAAATAAGAACATTTTGTGATAGGTTTCATTTTTACGTTGTTCTGGAATATCAGGGATGTCAAGTATAGGAAAATGTCGAATTGTTTGCAAATTTGCCTTCTTTGGTTTATTTTTGGAATGTAAAAGAACTGACATGAGCAAAGATAAAAAAGATATCATTAGTGCTGCGTGAAAGAGGACCAGTTTTGCATGAAAAAGTGATGACAAATTTGGAAATACCATAAAAATTGTAAAGACAACAAATGCTCTAAATGGATGTAAACTTGGGTTACGGAAAGCCAACAAATACATGAAACCTATTGGTAACTGATTCAGAGACAACGGCATGCGAGTCTGTCGGCCATTTTCAATGCAAACCGCTGGAACAGGTCTGGATAGGAATTTTAAAACAAAATATGGAAAAAGTAGAAGTGTCAGGAACAGAAATATAAACATTAACAAAAATATCACAAATCCTCCTTGATCATCCCATGTAGAAAGCGGGAGTTCAAGAATATAATTGATATTTCTGATGTGGTAAAATTGCTCCCTGATTTCAGTCAAATTTTCTGTGGTATTGGGCCAAACCATGAGTGCCATAACATATAGGCAGAGTTTAGTATGGTCAACAACACATCGCTGATAGGACCAATTCTTATCCATCTTCGAGGTGCTGTTTATCAATAAGTCGACATTGTAGCTGTAAACACCATGTTGAAACATCCCCAATTGGATCGCTAACCAATTTTGCGGGTGGATGAGACTGCTGTTAATCCAACGTCCTTTCGCATCGAGAATCCAATGATATTTCTCATGTTTGTATTGATCGATTGATTGATTGGATGTATTGATAAGTTGCAACTGAACGTTAAGCTTAATCAAAGATGTTTTTTCTTCCAGTATCTTTTTTAGTTGATTGAGATTGTCTACCTTTATATGCCAACCTTCAGTGCCACACTCACACCATACTGAATCTGTTTCATTGTGTGTTTCTTTTGTTGTGTTACCTGTAAGATAAAATTAAAAAAGTTGAATTATATTTTTTCAACAAAACGAATGTTGTATGTTCTTGCATGGGATATATTTTGTCTGTGCGACACTGTGTTAGTAGCTAGACGGAAGGTGTCACAAATGTTGGTTAAAGATAAGAGGCATTGGACAAGTTCAGCATCATCCCCAAACTTTTCCACAAATCTTTGGCTCTTTCTCATTGTATAGCATCAATAAATACGTTTAGAGAATAGCCTCATAACCCAAAATCAACAAATAAAATCAAATTCAAATTTTTGACTTTTTTGTAGATTTTGATCTATATTTTCCCAATATCTGGTAATTGACTGTTATTTTCTAACATAGGAAGTGTAAATAATTCACAAACAAAATTTCAAACTTTTGTCCAATGTCCCTTTAACGATTCAGAGGATATGCTTAAATTAAGATGTTGATACACTTGCGTGCATCTAATTTGATGCCCCTTTACCGTAAGGACCTGATTTTACCCATAGACTTAGAGAGGAGATACCAGACTCGGCACCATTTTTATTCTGGCATGGAGACAAAATTGGGGATATTCGGGTTTATCAAGAAGCTGCGTCGTAACCTGCAGTGCCTCAATGCGTGCATTGTAAGCCTCTCTTAATTAGGCTGTACTTACTTAGGGAGAACTTTAATACTTCAAAACTCAACCGACGGCTGACCACCCGGAACCACCAGTTCTTGCTGGTTGCTATTGTTATGTACAATGGCGACCAGCCAGAACCGACAATTTCGGGCAGGGTTGGGTTTTGAAGCAGTCCCTTGCTTACTTGAGGGCCCTTATGGAAAGCAGTGCTGGAACGCTGATAAGGCTACCCCTCTTTAAAGATGTCAATAAATAAATAAATAAAAAAACTTGGTCCTTGGTAGTTATCCTCTCAAATATTCCTAGTGGAGTACTGAGTGAGGTAGACCTAGATCTTGGGCCTACATGTAAACTGTTTATGAGCTTGGGTGCAGATTGTTTCTAAGGTACCTTGTTCTACTTTCTGACTCTGTTTGAGAGGAAGGTACACTTCTGTGTTTGCTGTAATTTTGTTAAATTGGTAGTTGTTTCCTCTATGTGATCTGGTGGTTTTTGGTTTCAGGGAAGAGGGTTGAATGCAGACAACTTCATTTGCAACTTAATGTGAGACTTGTGATGAACTCTTACCTTTAAAATGTGCAGATGTTTTGCTGTCCTTTGCTCCATTGAGACTATCTTGGCATAAAACACCATCTTGAATGATCATGAATGAAGTTGCGAGTAAAATTGTTGAAATAACTGGTCCAGCCATATCACTAGTATCAGCCTCCACGGATCAAGTATTGACAAAGTTTTTTAAGTCTTGAGTTAAAGGGGCATTCTGTCATCATCATCCATCTATCTATTTGAGAAATATAAACAAATAAATGAAAACTGATAATTTTAATTCATTCTGTTTATCATTTTTGGAATTTGTAAACAGCGGACCATAAAAAGATGCAGCAGAAGAAATCCGGACAGAAACCATCATTAAACATCCAAGGTTCCATTCTAGCTATTCAATGATATTGTATAACCAAATTGCACATCATCAGCAGAGAGTGCTAGTATAGTTACTGGACTGTCTTTAACCTTTGATTAGCTTGCTAGCATATTATTATCCTCCAAAAATGTAAAAAAACTTGATTAAAGGATTTGATCACATTCTCATTCCCCATGGCTTGACCAGAAGTTGTACATTAAAATGTCAATTGAAAGCCCACATTTTTCTGATTTTATACACTTTGCAAACAAATCTTCAATCTTCATGAAAACTTGCAGATCTATAAGGGCCAAACTCGGCCTCCACACAATTCCTTCCTACTAAACATTTGGTAATGAAGATACCAAACAAACCTGATCAAATAACATGTATAGACATTTTTAGACTGGTAACACACATTTGATGCAATGTAAATGTTGATTCAATTAATTAAAATTCAATTATAAAAATACCCACTATTTGGCGATCTTTTTGGAGTTAGCGATCAAAACAGGATTAGCGACCAAAGGGGTCTTTGAAAAGGGGGTCTAGAGAACTGAAGGGACCAAAAAATTATCCTTCAGAACTAGTTTTTTGGGGTAAAATTTGGGCTGGGGGAGGGAAGGGGTCTTTGAAAAGGGGGTCTAGAGAACTGAAGGGACCAAAAAATGACCCTTCAGAACTAGTTTTTTTGGGCAAAATTTGGGCTCCGAAAGCAACAATTTTCGAAATTTTGCTTGAAATGCGGGTCTTGGGAACTAAATTTTTAAAAATGAGGCTAGGGAACTGAAAAGTTTTGAAAATAAGGCTTGCGAACTAAAGGTTGTGCTTGTAATGGGGGTCTAGGGAGCGGCAGACAAGGCGTGAAAAGGTGGGTCTTGAGGGCCGCACATACCCGTATCACCTTTCTAGGGCAGTGCCCCCCCCCCCCCCGGGTCATATCTTCTCAAAAAATTTGGTTTGTTTTCTGCATTTTTTATTTTTTTACTTTCACTGCATGTGGGGACATTCTATTTTGCTTTTACTATTACAAAATCTGTCAGATAGCTTTCGTAATAAAAAAAATTGTTCCTTGCGAATCACTACTCCTGAAACATTACATGATTTGTACATCAACCATTTTTCCCAACAAGTGAAATGTTTATATCAGTAAAAAGTTCTTGAAGTAACATTGCCCTCATTCATTTAGCACTATCTAAGGTTCTTGAACAATGAAATCTAAGAATTAAATTTTCCACCTGGTGTAAAGAATGGACATTCAGATAGTTGATGGTGAAATGCTCCAATAATATGGGTCATAAATATGAGTGTAAGGAAGATAAAAATACATAACGAACAAGATACTTACTTCCAGTGAAGTTCAAGTTGTTTGTTGACTTTGGGACAATGTAAAGATGTATGTTCGCTAGCCTAATGTCCACAGATGTTGAGCGATCATTATCTGCAAGAGCGATTGATGAACTCAGTCTGAACACACCAAAATTATTCAATCAATAGATGGTAAGGTTTAATGTTTTCCACATTGCGTTTTTTCAGCGAAAATCACAGAAATACGGGTATAAATCGGTAAACAACACGGTGTAAAGCGGAAATTACATTTCTGAGAAAAAAGTAACAAAAACATTGAAATATAACCTTGGAAAAGAAAAAAAAAAATGGAAAAGAACGTAATTCAATTTGAAATAAAATGGGCCTTCAAATTCAACAAAATAAAGTGAAACCGCCCTTCCGATCTAACAATATGCAGCCACAATATCGCTCATCATTTTTGCAACGATTGCATCTGTTTTATTGCCATTTTTTCAACGGCGCTTGTGTATCCCAGCATCTTTTGCACGCAAAAAACTAAAAACAGCAGACGGGGCTTTCATCGAAGCTGCATAAAAGTATGACAGCCAAGTAATTGGTACAAAGTTTTTGATCTGGGCCCATATTCATGAAACCCTGCTAAGCTAGTTGCCTGCTAGGC
>JXSR01S047339.1:0-12731 GCA_000969725.1 Ophiothrix spiculata
CACTTTTTGCATATTATATTTTCTTTTGACAAATGCAAAGGTAATTGCTTGACATCATACATTTTATAGATAAAAAAAAATATGTACATAATATAAATATTATGAGAGTGGATTGAACAGAGATTGGACGCTCGACGGTATATACCACATTTTATGTTTGGACAAACTGCCCCAATCCTTTTTTGGACAGCAATATAAATATTTGCCGGTGTAATGAGACTGAGCGTCTCCCATAACCAGGAGTCCGGGTCTAATTGAAATACATGGAATAAGTCGCAATCGATGATTTATTGATCGCACATGTACAAGTACGTCGTACACAATTGTATAGTAGCTAGGACGTTCAGTCACACGGACGCTGTATTTCATTACTCCGGTATTTAACTTATAAAATCACGGTAATTAAACTCACCTATAAGGCTTACAAAATTAAGAGAAGATACAGCTCCCTCGGTATTTTCAGCAATCCATAAAAACAATGCAGAATGATAGTAATAGTCCGGTGTTATAACAGCTGAACTCCCATTGAAGGTCTGAATTTCAACTTCAAACAGAACGATCTGGACCTTATGTGACGGAGGGTTCCCCTCTTTATACGTAAAGAATATGTCAGTGGATTGGTTATAGACGAGGTCTATTACTTGGAAAGGTACATAGGAAATGCCAGCAACATAAACATAAAGTTCTGATGGCGGGTCTGCGGAGGGGAAAGCACAGATAACAGTATTGCGTAATATATCCATATTCAAAGCACATTGAAGGAACGTAACAAATCTCAGGAGATATTGATATTTAAAATCTTTATGTATCACTTGAAATTGAATGTGTAACTAATGAAATTGTTAACTAAATGTTAAGAAAAGTGTACGTTGGGGGAGGGGTGTATGCCACTGGAATAAGACTTTCGATATCAAATGAGACCATGGCCCCGTTTCATAAAGATTTGAATCAAGCGTACGTTTGATTTCAAACGTAAATTTACATTGTATAAACCTGTTTTACGCTTGATAAATCAAACGTACGCTTGATTCCAATCTTTATGAAACGGGGCCCATGTTGCACACATCATGTTTATGCATTTTCAAGTGATACAAATGATTCTAAAATGCACCTTAGTATTATTTGTACCAGATTTACACACATGCCCACACCACGTACCCCTATTATACCAAAGAACATTACTTACAAAGCACGTCAAAGACACCATGCACACTGAGTTGTTCCACGCCATATTGAGCTATACACCACAAAGTTTTTCCGTGATGGCCATCCTCAGACACGTCAATTATGATAACGCTTCTGGTGTACAAGTCAAGTATGATGTCACTGGTATCCGAAGCGTAATCATATTCTGTGTAACCTGTTGACGATGTTTCATTGAGAAGATCATCATCAAGATACCACTCAATGGTAGCACCCACCGCCCCAGATACCAAACAAGTGAAATTGTATTCAATGCCCGTGTGGACAACAAAAGTTGTGCCATCTGGTATAAATTCAATCGGATCCGTTTCATTGTTTGTCATTACATATTCTAACTCGATAGAAGACAATGATGATGCAGATGTTGCATCCGGGTCACAATAGTTGTTTCCATCAGTGTCTACCCACGGGCCGCCTGACACACACGTCAGAATAGCGGTTGTTTTGTTAGTATAGCCTGCACTGCAATCCCAACATTGGTAATATAATGTATGATCTGTTGGGTGTGCGTAAGTACCACCACTTTGTTTGTTAGGACTATCGCATAAATCTGTTTCCATGCAATTGAATCGATTCTCTGAAACGCAGTATAAACATTTGTCATGAAAGCGATTTGATCCGGAACAGGTTACTTCTGTTTGACCATGCCCTTCATCATAACAAGTATAATAAGTGTTGCAGGTACTAGGTTTTGCGTAGGTTCCATCGTCCCTTCCCAGACAAAATCCATCATTAGGTGCAACACATGTGGTATAATAGTCACTCCATACTTGATCATACTGACAAATGTCATGAGTCGTTATTGAATGGAGGTCGCCATTACCACAATTAACGCACCGATAAAACCTTTGTGGATCAACGGGATCTGCATAATGACCATTTGCTTTGCCATAACAAAATTGTGACGCTGAATTAAGTGAGCAATTGTACTGACTTTCTAACACGCAATATTTACATCCATCATGGTATCTATTCCCATCACCACAGTCATTTTGTTGTCGTGATCCGCTGCTACATCTGTAAAATGTTTGACAGTCTGTCGGGTCAGGGTAAGTGCCATCTTCTCGGCCTGAGCACGAAAATGGAACAGCGACGCGCGACACTCTGGATAGGAGACGAGTCTCTGCTGTCACGGCTGAAATTAAATTGAATTGAAACAAACCAGATTAAGCATACAACTTGTTGACGTTTTGAAAGAAACAAACAAACAGAACGACACGCAAAAACAAACAAACAGTTCTCAAATACACATCAAGCTATAGCCTGTACTTGCAAAATGCAGTAAATAGCCTACTATACTTATAAAAGGGTATTGGACAAGTTCAGTATCATGCCCAAACTTTCCCCAAACATTTTAAGAATTTTACATCATTTGAAATATTCGCGGTAATAATAGCAGAATGCAAAGTTTCATTGTCAAATTCAAACCCTATATATGTAAATATTTAGATATTCCTTTATTTTTAATTATCGTTGTCGACAATAATAAATACTGCCCCTAGAGGTGAAACTTTATAATTGACTTTATCTTGACATCTAATGCAAATCGAAATTTCTTTTGATGCATCTTCATAAATTTATGATGTGAAAGGAATGTTTTACAAATAAATCTTTGTCTCTTTTTATAGCATAAATACATACATACTCATACCCAAGATCAACCAATAAAATAAAATGACTTTTATGAAGGTTTTCAAATATTCCCACTATTAGCAATATTTGTTAATTAACTGTTATTATCTAACATATTAAGTGTAAATCAAGAACAAATGAAATGTCGAAATATTGTCCAATGCCCCTTAGGATTGTAATGGCAAATACACTGCATATTCAGTATGAAGTCCATGCTTAGGGGCGCACCATTTGATTTTCAGGGGGGGGGGCATGGAAGTTGGGGTCGAGTCAAGTTTTTTTTTTAGCCGCTGAAGGCGGTGATTTTCTTTTTTTTCGCCGCCTTCGGCGGGTAAGTTTTTTTAATTGTATTTTTTATGTTTTCCTTTACTTTGAAGTAGCTTGGTAAAGTTTGTTTTTTTCTTACTCATCTTTGGGTCAAGATTTTTTTTTCGCCGCCTTCGGCGGCAAAGTTTTTTTTTTCAAAAAAACTTCCATGCCCCCCCCTGAGAATCAAATGGTGCGCCCCTTAACCCTTGTCTAACCAGGCTAATTTTGGTGTAGAGGGTGTTACAAGCCCCTAAAAATTATTTGTGGTTTTGTTACCAATGGGTATGTATTGCCCTCTCCTATCCAACAATACCAAGATTAACAAAATTGGCCAAGGCATTACGTAACTTATGACGTCATAAAGTATCTTCGAATCAGACAATTAAGATTTGGGGCACTAAATCGAACTTTTGCTGTAAAGGTTTGAAATGTCGATTTTTCATCAAATTTCTTGCGAAATAAATTAAGGAATGATGATTGTAACGTGTAGATATTTAAATTTCACTAAGCCTCACAAACCCCGACACACCAACTATGGCGGCCTACCCTACTTTATGCTACTCCTGAGTTTTTTCACTAAAATGACCGAAAAGGATGTAAAATACACTTCTTTTGATCAGTTGCTTTTGCATTTTTATGCAACGGGGAAAACAACAAGGGGGATTGAGCAACAACACCCGTCACCACCCCCTGGGTAGACGAGGGTTAATTGTCACGTAATTCAAATAAGAAAGCTGTTGAATTAAATTAAATGACAATTAAGAAAAATTCTAATTTAACAATTAAATAGTGTACTTGCTATTATAAACGTCAAACACATAAATACCTACATGCATATGCACGTGATTTATTTGTAAAATCGGTTAATAACTTTATTCTATTATAAATTAACTTACATTGTTTAATACGCGGAAGTAAATTCTTGTTTAATAATGCGGATAAGGATCTGATTTGGCATAAACTTATTGTAATTATAGTATTATTCACACACTATTGAAGATGAATGTGTAAGAAAATATTCAAGGTGACGGCACTCAAGGTGCTCTTTTTGAACATGATTGTTTTGGTTAATTTTGTTGTTTTTTTAAAAAACGAACTAACACCATGGTTTTTTTCAACATTTCCTTACTATTTTGGGTTTTCGGAGATATGAAGTGTTAACAAAAATAACAACAACATGCAAAAATTTTATTGTCAATTTCAACCCTTGCATGCCAACATATTTTGGTTGATTTTCTTTCTTATTAATTATCGTTGGCAACAACGAAAATTTGTTTCAGAAATTTCTTCTGGTTTATCTGAAATCTGAAATGACGTAAAAACTGTCATACAAACCTCTTTCCTGACATAGAGCATCAATACATACGTTTAGATAATAACCTCATACACAAGATCAACATGCAAAACAAAATTCAAGTTTTTGACTTTTCTGAAGGCTTTTATCAAAATTATGGTAGTTGACTATTATCAAAAATGTAAATCACTTGTAAATAAAATTAGAAATCTGTCCAATGTGCAATCAATTTCCCTTTAATATACTTACGGAACAACACCGGGGACTGGATATTCTGCCAGAAGGTCGTCGAGTTTTGAAAAATGGTAGCTCTGAAATTGTACAAAAATGACAAAAGGCATTTACTATTTTGTTTTTGTTTCGAAAGACCAGCCAGCAGTCAAATTTTGGTCTATGGTCATAAAAGGTCACCCCCCCAAAAAAAAAACCTTCCTTTTTGTTTTAAAAAATATGGATTCATATTTTTCGTCAACACATTTAGTAATAAGCCAGTGGCAATCTAACTCATCATGCGCATGAGGTCATTCATGTAATCATTTGAGGCAACCGGCTTCAAAAGTTCAAAATCTCCCTAAAGTACTTCATAGTTTAAGGGTTTATATGACGAATCCGAAATATCACGGACTGATTTCTAACATTAGTAACATACATGTATATAATTAGATAAGTTATATACGGTCAACAAAGATTGTCTACCTGAAAAGCAGTTTTGGTATCCATTGGATATCATAGGGTGCCTTCCATTGCACCGAAGCCGAGGTTTTAGATTTAGGTCCTCCATATTTCCATGCTATACCCTAAAGTAACAAAACGGAGATAAAAAATTATTATTACGGGGAAGCGGTTAGCGTAGCGGAACTTCCCTCGATTTGCACTAATGAGTTTTTGGGTGTCCTGGGTTCGATTCCTGGCCCCGGCGCTGTGTGCATTTGGTTTACAGCCCATACTCGCCTCCGTAGGTTTTTCTCCGGGCACTTCCTTCTGCATCTAAAACTCTCACTAGATTTGTATATCTGAGTGAGTCTGCCCCCACCCAGGTTATGGGAAGCTGCACAAAGCGTGAATATTACAACCGAAGTACCGATAGAATGTGTTCTATGGGGAAACCATGGGTTATGATACAAGAAGTAGATGTTGACTTGAATTTCAAGCCTATTCCTACGGGAGATAAAACACAGTGGCTAGAATACTCTATTATTTGTGTGCTTTACTAGTATTTTCAATGGACACCAGACACGTTCCCCCCCCCCCTCTAAATTAGATTGTTAACATGTTCAAATTTGAAATGGCGCCAACAACAAGATCCAAAATGGCCGACAATATACATTTTATGTGCAAAAGAGGATAGAGACATTTCGAAACAGTATCAAAAACACAAAGCGTTCATAATATTCAATGGAAAATGGCTTTGAGGGCAAAAATAGTAGCATTTCTTGTCAAATACGGATGGTAGCATGTTTCAAATTCAATATGAAGCCTGTTATGAGATCCAAAATGACTGTCAAATATACAATTTTAGGCACAAAATGGTTTAACCCTCGTCTTCCTAAGCCTTTTTCTGTAACACGTCTTCCTCAGGGGGGGTGGGGGTGGTTACCACCACCCCTGTGATTTTGAATTTGGGACCGCCCAAAGCTATATTGATTGATACTTTAGTATAGGGTAGGGTCTCCTCTTTCCATTGATACCAAAATCATGAAAATCGGTCGAGGCGTTACGTAATTATGACGTCATAAAGTATTTCCGTACCGAAAAAAAGACTTTTGGCAAAAATGGCCACTTTTTCAAAAAATCGCTATAAAAGTTCTATATGTCTGATTTTCGTCGTTGTTTTGCTACTAAATGACGGAATCAAAAATTCTAACATGTTCTGTAAGTTTCTAGTCAATAGCATGCAGATATTTTTCAAAATGTCGACTTAAAATTTTCCGAGGTGCCAACCACCCCCCCCCTGCCCGCCAACTCTGACGGCCTACCATAACCCCACCTCAGGTGGTACCCCCGATTTTTTTTGCGTTTTGGTGAAATCGTCGATCATCCGTTAGGCCCCCCCCCCCTTTGGAAGACGAGAGTTAAAGTGACTTTTAAACGGTATCAAAAACATTAAATGTTCAAAATAATTGATGGCACTTGGCTTTGAGGGTAAAAATAAGGTAATTTCTTCCAAAATAAGGGTGTTAGCTTGTTTCATATTCACCATGGAGCCTGAACTGAGCTCCAAAATGACCGCTGATATACGCACAAAATGGGTTTAGATGACTTTGAAACAGTACCATAAACACCAAATTATTCGGAATGTTTAATGGGAAGTTGTTTCTCCTCAAATTAGATTTAAAATGGTTGTAAAAATGCGTTTCTTACACAAAAACCGGTTTTCGCGACTTAAAAACAGTATCGAAAACACTAAGGCCCGTATTCCAGAAAGGTGTTTAGCTAAATCAAGGTATTATTTCTCGTCAACAGCACGACTCATTGAACTGTTCTGCTTGAAAGCTGCAATGATGCGTATCATTCCTTGACAGTTGATGCTCAGTTAAACAATGGTTTAACTAAACATCTTTCTGGAATACGGGCCTAAATGTTTAACAGAATTAATGGAAAATGGTTTTTAAGGTTGAAATAGACTTATTTATCCCCAAATTATATTGGTCCATGTTCAAGGTTCAATGGCGCCTGTAATAAGATTCAAAATGGCTTCCGAAAGTTATTGCTGTAATGGTTATAAATGGAAACATTGTTCACCATATTAGGTTGCTGATATGTACAATTTTAAAATGACGCCCGTACTGGGATAATAAATGAAAACAAAAATATGTTTACATGCACAAAAAGCTATTAAACGTAAAGTGTCTGACTTCAAAACAGTATCAAAAACATTAATTGCTTTAGAAAATGACTTTAAAAAGATATACAACAGAAACATTTGTTAACAAATTTTCTTTAACATGGAATCATTTTTATTTAAGGATAAATGTGTCTATTGCAACTTTTCAAGCCAGTTTTTGTTATTTATTTTAAAAATTTAGCATTTTTGATACTTTTTTTAAGTGGCTAAAGCTCAATTTTTGTTCAAAAAACATCACTTTGGATCTCGTTTCAGGCGCCTTTTTAAATTCTGAACATGTTAACAATCTAATCTGAGGAGAAACCTGTCTAATGTAATCCTCGAAACCAATTTCCATTGATAATTTTGAATCATTTTGATGTTATTGGTATTGTTTCAAAGTCTCATTAACCCATTTTTGCGCTAAAAAAACATTTTGGCGACCAATTTGGATCCCGTTACGGGCTCCATTTTAGATTTTGAATATAGGTTAACAATCTAATTTAGGGGAAAACGTGCATGTTATAATCCTCAAAAACATTTTCCATTTATTATTTTGAACATTTGGTGTTTTTGGTACTATTTCAATGTCTCTTTAACCCATTTTTGCGCAAACAATGTATTTTTAACCCATTTTTGAGAATAAAAAATGCATCTTGGCGGCCATTTTGGTTTTCGATACGAGCATGATTTTAAATCTAAACATTTTAATGAAATAATGAGGGAACAAATGATCTTGCTGTAACCCTAAATGTTATTTTCTATTAATTATATGTAATATAAGCCACATAAATTGAATGAAAATATGCTGTTTTGGCGGCCATTTTGAATTTGAAACATGCCTATGACTTAATTTTGAGCCAAATATACTTCTTATAGCTCCAGAAGTTATTTTCAAATAAAAACTATGACCATAAAGTGTTTTACAATTTGTTTTAAGCCATTGTAATGAAAATATAGTGTTTTGGTGACCACCCCCAGCCACAGGATCATATATTATTATTATCATTATTATCAAAAGAAGATACCGGGAGTTTGCCTTCATGTATTTTTTCCTATTGGATTTTTTTCAGATTCAGTCTCCTACCTTTCCACATCTGAATATAGAGGTGTCTTCTTCCCAGGAAGAATTGAGAAAGCTGCCGATTGGATAATCTGTCTCAGTTTTATCTAGATATGCTGGGACTAATATAAATCCTTGTAATGGTACTTTTGAATTAATGGTAACTGTATTGAAAATAAAAAAATAAATGGATTTGAATAATAAAGTAGTTGTTTGTTTTATTAATGAATTTTGATATTCTGTAAAACATAGAAATATCATGAAAAATAACTTCAACATTTAAAGGTCAGATTCCTTTTATCCGTTTGCGGTGCTTCAACCTGATACAGCTCCATTCAATCGTGTGCTTTAATACTACCACAACCAGTATAATAGCCTTAAGGTCAGATTCCTTTTATCTGTTCGTGGTGCGGTCGGTGCGTTTTGCACCGTAAGGGTACTGGTAGTTGTAAAATTTAAAGCTTCAACCTAATACCATTCATTTACATTCAATCGTGTTATTTAAATAATACCACTACAAGTAGCCTTGCAGTGCAAAACACACCGCAACCGCACCGCAAACGGATAAAAGGAATCTGGCCTTAAGGCTATACTGGCAATGGTAGTATTTAAAGCTTACGATTGAATGGAGCTGTATCAGGTTGAAGCACCGCAGAGGAATCTGACCTTTAATTAGTTTAAAACTTATATACAGAGACTATCATGCACAAAATAGAAATTTATGAACGTAACATATTCTTACTTAAGATTGTAGTCATTTGACTTTTACAAAGAAGATAATGTTCGTATATATCAAATATTTTCTTAATCAACCTATTTTAAGTTAATACTTGCTACTTCACCAATTTGAATAACTTGCACCTAGCTTTAGGTTATGCTAATAGTGTTTTTAGAACTGAGCTAAAACAAGACACATTTTTTTGACCAAATGAAAAATGGACAAAGTCAATTATATAGCTTTGAGGGGACGCAATAAAAAAATTCTTCCAGTGACAAATGTAAAAAATCAACTCACAGAAAACTTGAAAACGAATGGTCTGAATCAAGTGAAATTTTCAGCATACACTCTTCTTTTGATCAAACTAGAAAATAAGTGAGGTTTTTGTCACATCAGAATCATGAATTGCACCTTTAAGCAAATAATACATGCTTTTTAGGATAGTAATAAAAATATATCTGTTTCAACATAATCCGTCTCGAATCTCTAAACCAGAAATACTTACTTGTTAAAGTTTGCCCAGGATAAAATGTAGATGTTGAAGGCTTCACGTTGATCTTAAATGGTGGCGAGCTTTTCTGGGCTTTCGAACCGAATGGACCACTGAGAGACAAATTTGACGACGAGCACACAACGCCTTTATATCGTTCAAGGAAATGAGATGCAGAAACACTTAAGCTTTGCCGTAAAACTCCAATGAATAAGAACAGAACTAAGGACCTCTTCATGTTACCGCTAGAGACAGCGCATCTGAAATATACAATTAAGGATGGGGTACACCTTCAGCTAGCATAAACGGTTTTTGCACTCTTAACACTCAAACTAATTGCATATACCATATAAAAGTATACATTTTTACAAGTGGATTTTTACCCTGAACATATTGGTGATATATCGGTTTTTGACCCAAAATGTCGATTTTGGCAAAAAAATGCCAAAAAACCGTATTTTTTAGGAAAGCCTAACTGAAAGTTGCATTCTTGAAATTTTGAACTTTATTTTATTTTTGGAATTTAGAAACAAATGCCTAGGAAAGGTTTTCTCAAATGTTTGATTTTTTTCTTATTTTTGAAAAAATGCCAAAAATAGCCATTTTGGTTACAGCGATGGGATTTTTTTTATACATATTTTTGGCATTAAAAAAACCAAGATAAAAAAAAATAGTTATGCTTTTTGAGTCAGCTCAATCCATACAAGCGACCAAATTTATGTATTAATAATGCTTATAATTAAAATTGCTTCTTTTAAAATTCTCGTGAAATCCACTGTGTTTTCTAAAGAATTGTATAAAAGCTATCGGCAAAGTTCGATTGACTCGCATGAACATGAAAATGTCCACTTTAAGAATTTTTAAATGCTGAATTGAACTTTAGAGTGACTTCAATAATGGCTTTAATTGGTCTCATCGTACATTAAATTTAGAAATTTTAAATAGCGTACTTATTTTATCATCTTAATTGCGATATTTCAAATGCCAAAAGTAAGGGTTATTAAATAATACAAAATCAGACTTTGATATTCAGAAAAACATATTAAGTTTGATTGAGAGCTTTGAATTATGATTTTCTTTCTATCTAAGCAATGATTTCCGCGTTTGAAAGTAAACAAAACAATTGTACCACTGTGCAAAATATAGCGAATTTCTCCGTGAAATTGGACAATAACCAAAAATAAATTCCTTGATAAATTAACGATATAATTTCTATAACCAAACGTCCGAAGGGTGTTGGCAGCCGGAATCAAAAGAGGAGATGTAAACCTACACCCTTTGGACGTTTTGTTATATGGAAATTACCAAATCCATTACAATCGACCAGGACAATGCTGGACATAACTTAAGTATAAAGGGTAAAAATTGAAAAAAAGTTAAGGCCTTTTTTCTTTTAATTTTAAGACGTTCATAATTTGTTACTCTAGGGGCATGTATATATATTTTTATTTTTCAAAACGATGAGTTTAAATTTGCGGAGTGCATAAAAAAACGATAAAATTTGATTTATTTGAGGCACAGCAACCAACAGAATATGCATTAAGAAAAGACAAACTTGAGTTAAACTGAAATAATTAAAGCCGTATTTTTTCCTCGGAAGATCAAAAATTACCTTAGTTTTTTAAATTATCCTGACTGCTTGCAATTGTGAAAATGGCATACGATTTGGGTTCAATGAATTCGTGGCCTGATGGAGTAAAATGATGAGCTATGCAGATATCATTAACATGTTATGTAGTTCAATTTGATTGATGAATATCTGGAAAGTTACAACTAAATACCTGCTCCCGTTTTTAAGTTTTACAGAAACTTGTTTTGTATTTATATATTTATTCCCAGCTATTCCCTGTGCTTGGGTCTGGTGGTTGAGAAAAAGTTACAGAGACTCTGCACCTTCCACTGCCTTGCGCTTTATTTTACAGAAACGTAAACTTGCCACTTGGAGTGGAGTTTTTGAAACTTAGCATTAAACATTAAAATCGATATCATAAACAAATAACCTTTATCACACCAAGTATCTCTTCCTCTTTTTTTTTTGAAATATGCAGCCCAATACTTTTGATGTTGTTTCAAATAATAATCTTTCTCTTCATTGTCTTTGTTTAATTCGTTGGGTGTAGCGCCTGAGTGAGAGATTTTAGGGTAAGGCATGTCAGTTAAATTTAGCTATTTCTTCAGTCTTTAATGTAAAAATTCAACTCACAGAAAGCTATACCTGGCAAGTTTCAAGTTTCTGTAAAATATAAACAAAAGCGGATATTTAGTTGAATCTTTCCAGGTATCCACCATGTTTATCAATCCAGTTGAACCACATACCATGTTAACAACAACTGCCTAGCTTAAAAATCTTCTTCTAACCACTAGCACTGAATACACTTCGTAGTAATGTAGAAAAAATTAATACCAATATTCTCGCATTAAAATAGAAAGAAAGGGACCAGTATTTCATTAGCTTTCATTCACTTCAATATCGTGTTTGCTAAGCGCTACTTTCCTAACTACGCTAACCATATTTTATATAGCAAACTTAGCAAACAGTGACAGAGGTAAAGATTTGTGTGTTCTAGGCTTGACAATTCATACATGAGGGTAAAATATATTTACTTATGGAAATACACTGTTTTCACAAAGATTTTCAACTGCTATTCGAGGTTATTGAAACAACTATTTTACAAAATAAGGATTGAATATATTATTACTAATCTGTTACACGCATACATGTAGGGTGTTATATGTACATTAACCTATGTAATGTGTACAAAACAACTTGACAAAAAAAAAAAAAAAAAAAAAACGGGATTCTGGCGACCTGGTTTAACAACCCGGATTTGATAAGTAAGCCTAGATTAGTCTCATCATATTTAAATAACCTTCATTTGTTTTATTTATATTAATTGCCTCATCTTTAAAAGAAAAACTGTTCTTTTAATAAATTGAGTTGATTATTTTGAAGTATCTAAACCAAACTTCAAGACAATAAACATTTGTTATAATAAAACGGCCTAACAGCCAGAAGTAAGGTCCGAGAAAAGTGGCTTGTTTTATTTTTTTTTATGCATAGAAAATCGGCACAGAGCACTGGTTTGATGATGCTCATTAATATTAATGAGTTTGAGACATTGATTTAAAAAGGCCCATAAACTCATCCAAATAGATTTTAATTCAAAATAATTATGCATCTAGATGTATAAATGTTGT
>JXSR01S047347.1:37768-50905 GCA_000969725.1 Ophiothrix spiculata
AATAGTGAATTTACATCAAATTAAGTTCGAGAACCCACGAAAAAATGTAACAACACCACCTTTTTAGCATACCCACCTAATGACATGCCATCATATATATGTCCCCATTTTATTTGCTCTCGAGTCGCTACTTATTGCTTTGCAATTGTGAAAGCGTGTCACAGCGTGGATGCACACTGGAGTTAACTCAGATTAGGATTGACAGGTTGTGCAGCTCAAGATATCAGTTTGACTTAGAGAGCTTAGATCTATTTCAGTTCGGCGGAACTCACAATTTGGATACGTATCCGAATTCGGATACGTATCCGAATTCGGATACCCACGTACATTTCGTATCCAAATTATGATACCCGTATCAGAATAAGGATATGGAGGGGTATTTGAATTCTGATACGCCTGTCGTGGCGCAGGAAACAAATCGATAGCGCAAGCTGGCAAGTACATGTAGAACATCTTTCTTGCATTTATGATAAATGTATCTGTGGAAGCGGGACAGCTTCGAAACATGTCCTGATAGCTCCTTATCACAGAAGGCAAAATAATTTGGCCAATACTTTCTTAGAATTTAAATGACAAATGATGATAATGTTGTTGACTTGTATACATACCGTTATGGTGCGGGGCGAAGCTGAATATTCATTTCAGCTGATATCCCTTTTCAGCTGTTTTTAATCCAAATTCGGATAAGGGTATTCGGATACGTATCCGAATTGTGAGTTCCGCCGAACTGATATATAACTTTATTGATGTGAGACAATTACCAATTTGTATGCATATTTTAAGGCTCTTAGAGTTAGAAAAGAAAAACAATTGGTGAAAATATTTTGATTCATAATCATCTTAAACATTATCAGTGTTGTCAAAAAAGCTACATATTCACGTTTTCAGCCTATTTGGATGAATATTTTTGATAAACGTTTTAATACGGAATTGGAAGGCTTCTACCACTCTGAAGCCTAGGTTTTGTAACATATTTTTATCTGTGATTTTCTTCATTATACTATTCCCAGGTCCAGGGTTAGTTTTTGTGGTGTATCCTGCTGCATTCAACACGATGCCAGTGCCTCAGATGTGGTCTGCCTTGTTCTTCTTTATGCTTATATGCCTTGGAATTGACAGTCAGGTAATAGAGATAGCTTTTGTGTGATTTTGACCCAAAAGAATGGTCTATGAGCATGTTTAACTTTTAAATTTTCCAAGTGAAGTATATGTTCCAGGAGCATGTTTGACTGCAATGGTCCATGCATGAGTATGTGTGAACAATATACCCCACTGGCGTGCCCAGGATTTTTCCTTGTGGGGGGCTGAAGGGGATTTGCCGATTATGAGGGGGCTGAGTGGTAAAAATCATTAAAAACAGACTGATTTTACATGATTTTTACAATCTTGCGGGGGCTTCAGCCCCCAAAGCCACCCTCTGGGCACGCCAATGATGCCCCATTATGGTTGGCTTAGAAACATGCTCCTGTAGCACATGCTCCTGTAGAATATTTATCAATTTAAATCATAAGTCAAACATCTTCTATTATTGGAATCATTAAATTACTTACAAATCAAATCTGTAGGGTGCGTATGATGAGAGCATGTTCGACTACGCATAGGTAACAAAAATACAATCAGCGTATCTTGATTGGTTTTTGACTCGGCGATTACATGAAAAAAATAGTCTTTCATACTACATGGGGTGATACGCTTGTTGACTCAGCGCATTTGTTGCTTTCAAAATTTCATGATTTGTAGGAAATTTAATGACTTTAATAATAGGAGCATATACTTAAAAAGTCATAAATATGCTTTTGGATATGGTATCAGTGGAAAAGGTATACTTTAGGTCCCATCAAAAACTATACCCTAACCCTAAACCCTAAAACTAACCCTAACCCTACACCCTGACCCTTACCCTAACCCTAACCCTAAATTAAACTTAACCCTAACACGAACCCTAAACCCTAACCCTAAAATTCTGGATGGGACCTAAAGTACACTTGGTCCGTATCAGCTAGACCACATTATCAGGCCAAAATTGTACAAAAGCTAAGATATTTTACAAACAATTCACTTAAGGCTGGGGTAGACCTTCAATTGGCATAAATGGTTTTTGTACTTAACTCATATACAACTAATTGTATAAACTATATAAAAGTATACATTTTTAGAAGCGGATTTTTACCCTGAACATGATGATGATATTAGTTTGTGACCAAAAATGACAATTTTGGCAAAAACATATTTTTTGCCCCAAAATTTCTGGAAAGCCTAACTAAAATTTGCATTCGTGAAATTTTGAACTTTTTTGCTTTTTGGAAATATAGAAACAAATGTCTAGGAACGATTTTCTCAAATTTTTGATTAAATCAACATATGTGGCAATGCATTAGGCATGTTCATCTCGGATATTAGTTAAAGTATATCAGTCTATCATAGCATTACAGGTTAATGACACAGTCAAAATTACATTTTCTATTTTCTATTTAATAGAGCATTGCATTCAATATGAACAGTAAGGCAAGTAATATCATTTTGCATAATTATAAAACTCTGTTCCGTGCGGTCAACCAACGGTTTGAGTTTTGAAGTGATCCTTAACTATGATTTTTTTTTGACATTTTCTTTTGATTTTCCAGTTTGCTATGGTGGAAGTTGTAGTATCCACTTTCCAAGATGGCTTCCCCTGGCTAGCCAAGTATTACTTCAATCGTAAAGAGATACTGGTGGCATATATATGTATCTTTACATTCCTGCTTGGTCTACCTTGTGTTACAAGGGTAAGTACTTCCAAATGGTAGGGAAAAAAACTATGACGACAACCACAATTATAGATTTTCTTATGAAGAGACCATGCGTCAACTTTTTTTTTCAAACTTTTTGAGAGTTTGGTACCAAAACATTGCTCAATTTTTTTCTCATAATCCATGTGAAATTTTAGAGCCGAGTTGTATTCTGCTTTGGAGACATATTGAAAGATACTAGTTCTCTGAACCACACAATCCCCTGGCCGACGCAATCTAAAAAATGTAGATGTTTAGTGGGAATGAATGCATTGCTTACGAATGACCTTTGACCTCTTCAACATATGAGGGTTCTTATATTATATCCAAAACCCAAGTTTGGTTCCATTCATATTTTAACTTTTCAATTTAGGTCAAATTGACATTTTCAGCCTATTTTACAACTTGAACTCATATGACCTTTGACCTTGGTATGTGACCTTTCACCACATATGAGGGTTTTTATATTATATCCATAAACCAAGTTTTGTTCCAATCAGACTTCAATTTTTCAAATGAGGCCAAATTGACAATTTCAGCTTATTTTGCAACTTGACCTCGTATGATCTTTGACCATAGTTTGTGACCTTTGACCTCACCCACAAATGTGGATTCCCATGCTGCACCCTGACCCACGTTTGGTCGAAATTCATCGAAGTATGCAGAAGTTAGATCCAAATGTCAACCCTTTTCACGACGCAGACACAGACATCCACTACTATGCCATAATCCCCCTTCTACTTTTCAAGCCATTGGAATAAAAATGGGTATAATTAAGGTAACCATAATTAATTTTACATATTAACGTACAGGTGGCTCTCAAATACAAAATTGCCCATAACATCGAAATGGTTTAACCATTTGATTCAGCTGAAGTTTAATACTTGAACCTCATATTTCATATTTATGACACTGAAAACTGAATTTTGAAAAATCGTTTTTTTGTTGTTGTTGTTTTTTTCCCTTTTTTTTTTTTTTTTTTTTGTTTGCCTTTATTTTTGGAATATTGTCAAAATTCACAGTCTCTCCCTGATTCAGGTAAGTTTTCATAACCATGTGTCATGGCTAGAACCTGTGTTTATCTTGGATAAAGTTAATGTTTACTTTTGTGATTTTGTGTTTCTTTGCAGGGAGGCATTTACTATTTCCAGTTGATTGATTGGTACATTGCTGTGGTGTCATTATTTTTCATTGCTATTTGTGAGGTTGCTGCCATCAGCTGGTTTTATGGTATGTAAAATATTTGATTCTTAACCCCCGTCCACCTATGAGGGAAGTTAACACCTCCCTTACAATTGTTTGGCGATTTCTTTTACATCTTTTGTGGTCATTTTGATGAAAAAATCTGAGGGAAGGGAAGGCCAGCAAAGTCTGAGGGTAGGTGGGGTGGTAACCATCCCCCCAACTTGAAGGAAGAGTCCTCATGTTTAAAATATCTGCATGCTATGAAGCTTAAACTATAACAGGACATGTTGAAATTATCATTTCTTTTATTTGTTACGCCAAAAAATAAGTTTTGTCTCAAAGCTGACGCGCGCATTTGTAAAATCAGGCGATTTTGAAAAAACAGTAATGCAGAGATTTTCTTTTTATATTTTCCAAAAAAAAATCAAGGAAAATTTGATTTTTTTCTCACCCAAAACGAATTCATATTTCAACTTTGATACATCCAAAATCTTGCGGCAAGCTCTTATGAAAAAGATTGCAACTGCAGCTCGTCATCTATTCATCCTTTGCAGAAATTGTATTCTTGTGTCGACATTGAGTGTGCGGTGCTACAACTTTTACTACAGTAAACTTTAACGGGCTTGCTTGTTTTTATCATAGACTTTGTGTTGTATTTATTGTGTATTTTGTGAAAAACAACACTCCTGCTGGTTGTTGATTTGCTTGCGTAATCGGATACAATACTCGTGACAGTCGTGGAGGAGAAAGTAATTTTAAAGATTCAGCTGCTTTGCGGAAATTTTTGAAAATGGTTTCTGCATGAATCGTTGAACACTAAACCCTGAGGGAAGTAGTAATTAACATTAAAACCGGAAATAACCCGTAATAGGCGATCTATTTACTGCCTTAGGTATAGTCAATGATGCTGACGGTGCAGAATTTGACGCATTGCATGCGATTCGTACAGACAAAATCTAAAAAATAAAAACGCATTTCGCATAACTTTTCAATTCACTCATCAGCTTTGAGACGAACCTTTTTTTTTTTTTGGCCTTAGCAAAAAATGATAAAAATCCAATAATTAGAACTTTAACAGCAAAATTTTAAATTGGTGGCCATTGATGTAATAATAATGTATCGTTTGGTCTGAGTTTTATGATTGTATTGTTTATGGACAGAGGAGATTCTACCTTATATTATGGTATAAAACAATTTAAGTTCACCAGGAACCCCTCCCCCTTGAAACTGCACAGTAGTAGAAATTGGGGGGAGGAGGCCACCATCCCACCCTCCTCCTACATATAGTAGAATAGACCTCAGTAGGAAGAGGGTTACGGTCAAATTATTGATCCTCAATATTATTCCCCACCCTCCTGGAAACCTCTATCCAGATCAATGGCACAATTGTTTGAAACCAATAGAAATGGGAACATATTTTCACATTCTTATGACGTAAAATATGAAATTCTGGTAACAAAGTGAATAAATGTCCTTTGGTCAAACTGATACCACCGAAATGTTACATGAAATTAATGATACCCCAACCCAACCCCTTTAAAATTTGCAGTTTTGACACATATTTAATGCATAGTGTATGAATATTTGATAAAGAAAAAAAATCCAAATATTTTGATACAAGATGTTGAATTTGATTAGAATTTTGTTTGATGCCATTATTAAATCTTGAAACGATTGGAATTAAAGTTTTTCAATGTTTAACTTGGCCATTCCCTGTTTAAAGTAGGCCTTAAAGGTGTGAAAAAAATCAAATTGGAGATTTTGATACCAGATAAAAAGGGCATACAGGCCTAGAAATTCGGCGAGAATCTGAGAATCCATTCTTGCAGAGATTCTCCTTGAATTTTTTTTGCAAGAATCCAAATAGATTCTCGTAAAATGAGGCAAACACACTGTGTATGAATGTGAAGAATCCAAAGATTCTTGGAAAGATTTTCCCCCAGTAGGTTTGCGAGAATCCAATAAGATTCTCGCAGCAATGAACGAATTTCTAGCCCTGGCATATTTTTCTCATAACCCTTGTAAATTTTCACAAAAACGTGTTGAATTACTGGAATATTTTTTTAACAAGAATAAATATCCTATAGGTTTCTATGGATCACTCTCAGACACATTTTTGCCTGTAGCATTTATTTGGCTCAAGGTATACAAATGAAACTTGACAATTGCTTTATGTACTTGATGACCCTGCATTCAAATATGGAAAAAGTATGTGTAAAAAATTTTCACCAGATCGGAATACCCACCTTTAATAAATATAATTATTGAAATATGTAAAGTCTGTTTCTGTTAATAACGAACATATTTGCGATTGAGGTTTACTGATATCTCATTGTTTAAAAACAAAATAAATTGCCTCAAATTGGCTGAGAAAATTTTCATGTAAACTGCTTCACTTTTTAGACTCTCTCAAAATGTTGGCACACTATTTACAACAACAAACTATCATGTTTTTGCGAAATTTTAGTCAAGTCTACACATAATTGTTTTGTCTCATATAGGTTGTTGATACTTGTGAAATGATGTTGTTAGTTGAAGTAAAACAAGTGCATACCATAATTTGTTCCTTGATAGCAGAAACGGACTTTAAACAAAATATATTTTAAGCTCATATCTTTACTGGATTTATTTTGATACAGGTGCTAACAGATTGGGGCGCAACATTCGAGAAATGACGGGCACATATCCTTTCATATATTTTAGATTTTGTTGGCTTGTTCTCTCTCCTATTCTTATCTTTGTAAGTACAAACACAGTAGTGTTCTATTTTTGTATTGTTTGAAAGATGGATACATAGCAGAGGTTGATTTAAGCCCTTCCCATCATACAATTCAAACAGTCTCTTCCACAGCTTACAAACAGCTCACTGAGTGAACCAACTGCATAGACTTATTTGTAAAACTACTGATGGAAAACTTGCTATAGAAAATTTATTATTTTGTCCAACTGTGAATGAAAAGGACCTTCAGAAAGAGGATAATCACAGCTTGATATCAATGCAAACAAACCTGAGTTGGACAGAGTTTTACATCCCCAAAATACAGTTTGAAATAGAGTAAATTCAAACTGTTTACCATACAAATGAATGCAGTAGTGGAGTGACCTTGGTTAACATTCCATGGGGTCTACTGGTATGTTACTGTGTGTTATGGGAAGGGCTTAAATCACCCTCTGGATACATAGGGATCACTTTGGGGTTTGTGGAGGGATGTTGTTGTATGTGTGTCTGACATTAAACAACAACACAGCTGATCAACGTTTTCCATATATTTTCTAGGATTTTCATGGAACTTGGATGGTTCTTGGGCAGGAGCAAACATGTGCTCCTTATATGACTGGGGTCAAAGGTCTTCTAGGGGTCAAATCTTCCTGTTGACCTAACAGCTTTCAAATATTTTAATCTAGAACTAAAAATTGTTTGGTATAGCTTTCAGAGACTGTTTATGGTTTATGTGACCTGCCACCAGGCCCGTAGCCAGGATTTTTCAAGGGGGTGCGGATTTTTAAAAAGTGGACCTTTTGGAGGAAAAATTTCTGTTTTGGTCGACCCCAAACTAATCTTAGTGGTTTTGACAAAGTAACAATAAAGAAAAATAACAGTTTTTCAAGCATTTTGTGTAGAATTTTATTGAAAAACGACCTACATTTACGTGTTATGGTGCTTTGGGTGTTCTTTTGGTGGACATTAGGGGATTTTTGTGGACCTTTTTTGTACATTGTCAATTTATTTATTTTTTTGGGGGGGTGCAAGGCCCCCAATGCACCCCCACCCCCACCCACCCCTTGGCTACGTGCTTGCCTGCCACAACAGCTTTGTGGGGCAAAAATCAATATTGGTTTGATGGTTCTAGTTAAAAACTTGTTTATTCCTCTTTAATATGATGCCAGATTTAAATTTGTGTCAAAACTGAATCTCATTTGCTCATTTAGAGCCAGAATTCGAACAACCATTTTAATAATAATAATAATACACAGTATTTAAGTACGCTATTCACCATAGTACCATAGCGCAAACAAGAATACAGAATTTGGTAGACATGCAGAAAAAATATATCTCTTAATATTTTATTTCTAAAATGATGGTACAGGGCTGAAAACAATATTAATTACATTCTTTTGATTTTATTAATTAGCTTTGTGCATCTGCTTCTCTCCTTGCAGGCAATAATGATATTCAACATCATAGATTTTTCGCCTGTCACATACGATGAATATGTATATCCGTCATGGGCGCAGGGTCTAGGCTGGTTTTTCGCAAGTCTTTCTATAGTCTGGATACCACTTGGGACCATACACACATTAGTTACTGGAGATGGATCTCTTAAAGAGGTAAGACTAGTGGGTTACATGGGATGGTGGGGGCTGATCTAGAAAGGTCAACTGGGTTGTACGAACCTTTTAAGGTCTTAAAAGTCCTTCAGTGAATATAGGCATCCGTGGGTGCAGGGTCTAGGGTGGTTTTTCGCAAGTCCTTCTATAGTCTGGATACCAATGGGGACCATACACACATTAGTTACTGGAGATGGATCTCTTAAAGAGGTAAGTCTTGTGGATTGCATGGGAGGTGGGGGCTGATCTAGAAAGGTCCACTGGGTTGTAAGAACCTTAACTCCTTCAGTGAATATGGGCATCCGTGGGTGCAGGGTCTTGGATTTGCTTTTCGCAAGTCTTTCTATTGTCTGAATACCAATTGGGACCATACACACATTAGTTACTGGAGATGGATCTCTTACAGAGTAAGACTAGTTGATTTCAGGGGATGGTGGGCTGATCTAGAAAAGGTGTAATGGGTTTTAAGCACCTATAGCTAAAGCCCCTCAGTGAATATGTGGGTACAGGGTCTGCGATGGCTTTACACAAATCCTTCTATAGTCTGGTTTCCAATTGGGACCATACTCACATTAGGTACTGGAGATGGATCTCTTTCAGAGGTAAGACTAATGGATTACATGGGATGGTGGGCTGATCTAGAAAGGTCCACTGGGTTGTACGAACCTTAAGTCCTTAAGTGAATATGGGCATCCGTGGGTGCAGGGTCTTGGATTTGCTTTCCGCAAGTCTTTCTATAGTCTGGTAGCAAATGGGACCATACACACATTAGTTACTGGAGATGGATCTCTTACAGAGGTAAGACTAGTGGGTTACATGGGATGGTGGGGGCTGATCTAGAAAAGGTGTAATGGGTTTTAAGCACCTATAGCTATTATAATGTCCCTCAGTGAATATGTGCAGCCGTGGGTGCAGGGTATTGGATTTGCTTTTCGCAAGTCTTTGTATAGTCTGAATACCAATTGGGACCATACACACATTAGTTTCTGGAGATGGATCTCTTGCAGGGTTAAGACTATTGGATTGCATGGGATGGTGGGGGCTGATCTAGAAAGGTGTACTGTGATGTATGCACCTAAAGTACCTTAGTTTGTGCATCTGTCTTTGATTTTTGCAAGTCTTTCTAAATGGGCACATGGTCTGCGATGGCTTTTCACAAGTCCTTCTATAGTCTGGATACCAATTGGGACCATACACACATTAGTTACTGGAGATGGATCTCTTAAAGAGGTAAGATTAGTGGATTACATGGGATGGCGGGGGCTGATCCACTGGGTTGTACGAACCTTAAGTCCTTCAGTGAATATGGGCATCCGTGAGTGCAGGGTCTTGGATTTGCTTTTCGCAAGTCTTTCTATAATCTGGATACCAATTGGGACCATACACACATTAGTTACTGGAGATGGATCTCTTAAAGAGGTAAGACTAGTTGATTGCAGGGGATGGTGGGCTGATCTAGCAATGTGTACTGGGTTGTAAAGTCCTTCAGTGAATATGTGAATCTGTCATGGGTGCAGGGTCTGAGATCGGTATTTCTGTAACAAGACCAGGTGTTATTACTACATATTCTGACCACAATTATTCTGAATTTCTGAACACAATAAATAAAGCAACAAAAGTTAAGTACATAATTGTGACGACTCCAAGGAAATTTTGTAATTTCATTGGACGACTCACGTGCCAGTTTTACACACAATGTTAAATAGAAATATTATACGCCAAACTGTATGCCGGCGTATATATTTTGACTTCGTCACATGATTATGTGATAAAGACTGTCAAGACGGTCTTCTCTACACACAATATATATTGAAATTTAATATACTTTTTTATATGCCACCGTATATATATTTTGACTTCATTGTTGTACAGCTCTGTGATTAAGACAGTCAGGACGGTCTTTTCTACACACAATGTAAATTGAAATTTTAAACACCAAACTATACGCCGGCGTATATAACAAGTGGTCAGAACAGGTGGTCAGAATATGTAATAAGAACACCTGGTCAGGTTATGGAAACACCGGTCTAAGATTTGCTTTTCACAAGTCTTTCTATAATCTGGATACCAATTGGGACCATACACACATTAGTTACTGGAGATGGATTTCTTACAGAGATAAGACTAGTGGATTACATGGGAGGGTGGGGGCTGATCTAGAAAGGTCCACTGGGTTGTACGAACCTTAAGTCCTTCAGTGAATATGGGCATCCGTGGGTGCAGGGTCTTGGATTTGCTTTTCGCAAGTCTTTCTATAGTCTGAATACCAATTGGGACCATACACACATTTGTTACTGGAGATGGATCTCTTACAGAGGTAAGTCTGGTGGATTGCATGGGAGGGTGGGGTTGATCTAGAAAAGGTGTAATGGGTTTTAAGCACCTATAGCTAAAGTCCCTCAGTGAATATTGGCATCCGTGGGTGCAGGGTCTGCGATGGTTTTTCGCAAGTCTTTCTATAATCTGGATACCAATTGGGACCATGCACACATTAGTTACTGGAGATGGATCTCTTAAAGAGGTAAGATTAGTTGATTGCAGGGGATGGTAGGCTGATCTTATATCTCGGACTATTTTATCATTCATGAACCGGCTCGTATATTGCGCTCATCCTCTGACATTATCGCCTTGCTATTCCAAGACTCAGTAACAGAAGCAGTGGTGACAACAGATTTCACATTGCAGCCACTATAGCATGGAATTCCTTACCTGTGGACATAAAATCTGCCATGACTACATCACAGTTTAAGTCTAAACTAAAGACTCATCTGTTTTCTCTTGTTGATTGACATTTTGTGTATATTTTTGTAAGGGCCATGGTATCTTTTTAGTGAATGGCGCCATAAATGCCAGTAATGTAATGTAATGATCTATAAAGGTCCACTGGGTTGTACGAACCTTTTAGTCCTTCAGTGAATATGGGCATCCGTGGGTGCAGGGTCTGCGATGGCTTTTCACAAGTCTTTCTATAGTGTGGATACCAATGGGGACCATACACACATTAGTTACTGGAGATGGATCTCTTAAAGAGGTAAGACTAGTGGATTGCAGGGGATGGTGGGCTGATCTAGAAAGGTCCACTGGGTTGTACGAACCTTAAGTCCTTCAGTAAATATGGGCATCCGTGGGTGCAGGGTCTTGGATTTGCTTTTCGCAAGTCTTTCTATAGTCTGGATACCAATTGGGACCATTCACACATTAGTTACTGGAGATGGATCTCTTAAAGAGGTAAGTCTGGTGGATTGCATGGGAGGGTGGGGTTGATCTAGAATGGTGAACTGAGATGTACGCACCTAAGTACCTTAGTTTGTGCATCTGTCTTTGCTTTTCACAAGAGTAAGACTAATTGATGGTGATAAATAGGGGCTGATCTAGAAAGGTGTACTGGGATGTACGCACCTAAAGTACCTTAGTTTGTGCATCTGTCATGGGCACATGGTCTGCGATGGATTTTCACAAGTCTTTCTATAGTCTGAATACCAATTAGGACCATACACACATTAGTTACTGGAGATGGATCTCTTACAGAGGTAAGACTATTGGATTGCATGGGATGGTGGGGGCTGATCTAGAATGGTGAACTGAGATGTACGCACCTAAAGTACCTTAGGCCCGACGTCACTAGACTTCCTGTTCTCAATTTGAAGTTCTGTTTAGAAATATCCACCTAGATATGTGGTATACTTTGATCCTTGTACCTCAATTGTAAGCTTTATATGCTTGAATTTGGACTTGAATAAGAATTGAATATAAACAAATAAAAATATTCGACCTAGATGGCCTAATTATCCATATATCACAAAATTCAGTCGGTGAGAAGTTCTCACTCTGGTGAGGAAGTCTAGTGACGCCTCGCCTTAGTTTGTGCATCTGTCTTTGCTTTTCGCAAGTCTTTCTATATGGGCACATGGTCTGCGATGGCTTTTCTCAAGTCTTTCTATAGTCTGGATACCAATTGGCACCATACACACTTTAGTTACTGGAGATGGATCTCTTGTAAGACTTGTTGACGGGGAGGTCCTGATCTAGAAAGATGTACCGGGATGTTTGCACTTCAAGGCCTTAGGTAAATATGTCTATACATCATTGGCTTAGGTTTAGGGTCTTTCTATAGATTAGACTTCAATTGGGATGGATCTCTTACAGAGGTAAACCTAGTTGATGGGATGGTGGGGCTGATCTAGTTAGCCTTTGTGCACTAGGGTGCATGCACATAAAGTCCTTCGGTGAGTGGGTGCATTCGTCATGGGCCCAGGGTCTGGGATGGTTTTTGCATGGTCTTTCTATAGTCTGGATTCAAATTGGGACCATATACACTTTAGTGACTGGAGATTGATCCATTACAGAGGTGAGACTTATTGAAGGGGATGATGGGAGCTGATCTAGAAAGTGCATACTGGGATGCACGCACCTCAAGGATCTCAGTGAATATTCTATCCATCATGGGCCGGCGCTGGGTCTAGGATGGTTTTTCACAAGTCTTTTTGATGTTTGGATATCAATTGAAACCATACACATTTTACCTGCTTGGGATAAATCGCTCACAAAACAAGATTTTGTAGATTAAATTTATATGCATGTACATCATGTGCATGAGATACTCAGCCATCCCGTATTAATTTAGCTGACAACAAGTTAAATAGTTGGCAAAAAGGTAAAAATTATTCAGCTGACAGTCAGCTTAAAAATGCATTTTGAGTTAGGCCAAAAAAAAAATTGTTTCTGGTAACATGCTTGAAAAAGTAAATGCGATATGTTTTTTTTTATTTTTTACTTTTCGAAAATGCAATGCGATATGCTATTTTCCTTCTTCTTTTTTTTATACAAAAAATGCAGGATTCCCAGGAAGTAAAAC
>JXSR01S047347.1:61149-76913 GCA_000969725.1 Ophiothrix spiculata
CATAATAATCGGACTTTGCTTAATTTCTTGTTATTGCCAGTAACAGGTGATTTTGCAATCATCCAAATTATGTCTGAGCAATCCCCCCTGTTCAAACAAATATTCAATGCCTATGCACGTGCAATAGTACAAAATATATCATTCTGTCAAATTTGGACTGATCCATTTCACTTGGCTACGCCTCGTGAAATAGAAAAGTCCAAATTTGACCTCATGATATTATTTTGTACTATTGCACTCTCAGGCATTCAATGTTTGTATATTGGATTACCTTTTCTTACACACGATCACTGGGTTTTTGTGTATTGTCATCATTGTTAGACGCATATTTTGTTCTTGTTTATTTCAGGTATATTTTACATAAGGCATGTACTGTAATGTTATATATTAGTTATTGGTGTGGTGTAGGAAATTATCAACTGTGAAGTGTCTTATCCAGGCAAAGCACAACTGAGCACAGATTAGACTAAGAGTGTACCGTGACACTTAATTGGTGATAATATTAGTTATCCCCTGTTTTTTTACGTAATATGGTAAGATATCTATGGTTTGGTGTTGTATCACATGAGGCCGCAGACCAAACCATAGATATCGTGCGTATTACGTAGAAAAAAACAGGGGATAACGAATTTATCATGTAGTTTTGTGGATATAAAAACTTTTTAAAAAGTTAAACAATGAACATAATTGAAACTGATGCACTTCTTAGGATGTCAGTCTTTGAAAGCAAGATCTCATTTGCTCTTTTAAAATCCAATAATTTGCATAAAAATTCAAGGCAGCAAAATCAAATAGAAGGCCTCAAAATCAAATTCTGAAAATCAATTTAGCAAAATACAAAAATGTTAAACTTGACAGTACGTGCACCTGTGTGCCACTGCCATTTTGAATCATCAGTACTAGTGAAAAAAAAAAAATCTTCAAATCTTTATTTCCATAAAATACAACAAAATATAACATTAAATCACAACAGTTTTATGGAGGAAAGGACTTGTAAGGCCTGATAAAAGTCCTCTCCTAAAATAAATGACAAGTTCCATACAAAGGCATAGGGAACAAACAAAAAACGATTTAAAACACAAATGACAAGCTCAAAGTAAACAGGATTTATTTATAATGTTGGATCATATTTTGTTTAAGTTGGTTTCGAAATTGTTTTACACTTTTTGATTCTTTTATCTCACATGATAATGAATTCCAAAGGAAAGGGCCACGTGCTCTGATAGCTTTGTCAGAAAATGACTTTTTATGAAAATTGATGTCCAGATCATTCACATGTCTTGTTTGGTTGTTGCGTATATCAGATCGCTTCTTAAAATAGTCTTTAAATGCTACGGGTAAATCATCAATGTGGTATTTAAGCATAAAAACTCCCAGTTCAAGGGTATATGTATCTGTGATAGTTAAGATGTTATTCTTTGCAAAAAGTGATCAGTGAATTCCCCACTAGGTCTATGCAGCACCCTGATATCAGTGTGAGTTGCCATCTCTTACACAGATATTACTGCACACTTTCCCAGTGTGTAGCTATTAATACACACTGTAGGATATATAGCCTTGTAGATATGTTTTGTCAAAAGGGTAATACGGTTCCGTATCACCTGTTTGATTCAGGTAATACAGGCAAATATTAATTGGCTCTTAACCAATGAAATTACTGGATTACTGTCATCTACATGATAATTTCCCGTACCATATCAATGCTGAACCCAGTAATGAATTTATCATACCACTAAGTCAATTTTAATTATTTAGTATGTATTTGTTTATGTTCTGCAATTTGTTAGCTTTATTTCACAAAAAATCAACAAAGCGACATGTTTCGAGTCAATATCATCATTTCTTTCTTCATAATATCGCGCATCCCTATCCCTGGACTTGATATAGTGCATCTCCACATGCACATTGGTATGGAACAAAATATATCATGTCGCCTTTTTCCAAAACATGGTCGTGAATTCTTATAGTGGTATGATATTAATATATATTTTGGTCACATAGGGAAGCTTTTGAATTTCTATAGCTTTATTAAGACCATGTTATTTATTCAAGAAACTTGTGTAAATATGATTTATAAGCTTGTAGTGTTTAAATGGAAAGTCATTAAATTAAGAGTTCATTATTTCATGATCTTTTCAAATGATTTTGTATGAGAGCTACTAAAAATGAGAAGGCATTAGTATATAAAGTAATTTGCATATTTGTAACTATTCAATACCTTGTTTGGTGGTATGACAATGGGGCTCTCCACATGGGCAAATCAATCTGTACTTCGCACATCCAGATGCATCTAGATTAAACTGGACTTCAGCAAACGTCAATACACGTAACGACAGTAAAGTCAGATTGACACGCCTGTGAACACAATCTGCACTTCGGAAATGTACATTCATCTAGATGCATCTAGATTTGATGCTCCCGTGTGGAGAGCCCCAATATATATAGCCTTGATGTAGAATAAGTATCATGAAGTGGCAATGATTTTGTATCATGTTAATTTTGTAAGATTTAAGCTATACATATTGGAATACCTACCAAAATGAGGACACATATAAATAATATTATTTGTATGTATACAAATTATTCAAATATATGAACAAATGAAGACATTTTCCACTATTAATTTAGCATTGTGGGGACATACACAAATTTGTAAAAATATGTATAGGCGAAGGACAATTCTTTAAATATATATCAAAGCTAGGACATCGCAATATACTTCGTCTATGGGGGTGTAGGTGCCATTTCAGCCATTACTAAAGTGGGGACATAAAATGTGTCCTCACATTGGAGGTAATGTCCTCGGATGTCATGTTAGTAGGGATTTTTGTGCTTGTTTGTATACATTTGTCAGTACTGCATTCAGAATGGTATAAGATGTTAGCAGTGTAATTTAGTAGTTACTTTTCATTGGTTTGTATAGTAATATGTTGACACTGGTCATAAGATGTAATCGTAGCCATTATATTTCTACCTTGAAATTAAGATATATAAGTTTGATACTTAATTGGCGATAATATTAGTTATCCCCTGTTTTTTTACGTAATAATACATACTTGCCAACTGTCCCTCTTTTGGAGGGACATCCCTCTTTCGACCTAAACTAAATGCCGTAAATTGCCGTGATTTTAGTAGGTGTACATCTTTTTACAAATTTCTCTACATAGTAATGTATAGGAAATTCAGACATTTAAACATGTTCTCTCATTTGTCCCTCTTTCTGAAATTAGAATGTTGGCAAGTATGGAAATAGCAAGTAATTTGTCAGTTACAGTCGTACTTTTGAAGAAAACAAAATTGGTGCCGACAAAAAGGAAATTATGATATATCTAGAAAAAAACTTGTATCTTTTAAATAACCATATTCGTGTTTACACTTACATCCACTCCACAACTATTGGCCCCTGACTTTTACCAATATCCTCCCTTTAAAGGTGCATTTCATGATTTTGATGTGACAAAAACCTCATTTTCTAGCTCAGTAAGAAGAAGAGTACATTAAAAATATATACTGAAAATTTTATTTGATTCCGATCATTCGTTTCCAAGTTACAAGATTTTCAGCATTTTGAAAATCTCCATCTAGAGGCTACTGTGTTGTAATTACTGTTGGGGCCCCGACAATAATTAGAAAATGACACATTTTCTCACTTTTCTCAAAAATACAAGCACATATGAAAAAAATGGTTTGGGGATCGTAACATACACCATTCCTACAAGCTAAAAAATCAAGTTTGATTGAGGTGACCTTGAGGTCGAAAACTGGATCACGAATTGACCCTTTAAAAGTTTGACAAATCATCTGGAACTTGTTTTATATGACCTAAACAGAAAAATATTTAAAATGTCAGGCACACTGGTACAAAATAGATCAAGGGTAAGGAAATGGGGCATTTGGAGACCAATAGGTAAATCACAAAATGGAGTCATTATTTATTTTGTGTTGATTGAAAGCAAATTTGGGTTTCAAAAGAGACATCGGTGTAGAAAATTTACAATTCATTTTTGAAGATAAAATGAAAAAGGCAAATATGTTCAGGGGTCACATTCTTTGGTACATTCTTCCATGAATGTCTTTATAATTGTTTAATTTGGGAGTTACTCTAGGTTTTAATCAGTATATCCTAAATATTTTGATTAGTTGAATTAGAATAACAAATTGTTTTTAACAGAAGTGACTCTGTCTAACAAGACTAAAATTACGCAAACAATCTTGGTGGTAATGCTATGGCAATAATATTAACTTCCAGTACTGGGGTGTGATAGTTAGCTGATAAAAACTCTGGAAAATGGTAACAAAATGCCCAAAATAGGCTGAAAATAAAAGAAAAGGCTGAAATTATGATTATTTTGAAGGCATGAAAAACACGTAAATGCTGAACTCTCACAATGGCACCCCTGATTGCCATAGCATTGTCACTTGCCATATTGATAAAAGTGATCATGAAAAATAAAAAAATTGGGAGCCCTGTTGAAGATAAGCTTCCTTCAACTTGGTACTGAGTACCAAGTTGGGTTTCCTTGGCGAGAGCCTAAACAAGATGACTTTTTTTATGAAATTGGCATATGACTGAGTAAATTAGATGTATATAGGTGTTGATAAGTTCAAGGCCTACAGTAGAAGGGATTAGTTCAAGGCCTACAGTAGAAGGGAATAAGCTGTGCAGTTTTTAATTATGTGGAAGGTAGTTCCACTTGATTAATGAATGTCTGGAAAAGTTTCAAGACAGTAATTGCTTTAGTAGAAATTTAAAACTTGCTATTTAGAGATGTCTGGAAGTTGATTTTTTACCTCCAAACCTGAAGAAACAACATAACTTACTGACATGCAATAACCTTAAAATCGTCCTGGATACCACAATTTGATAAAGACTAAGTGTACGCACTTGAGCATGAATAAAAATGGGCTGTGGGTTTTTAAATCTCAGGGAGGAGATGTGTGAGTTCTTGCTTATTTTATTGGTTATTTTTTAGCAATTTTTTATACTTGATTCTTAAATTTAGAAACCACTTAAACAAAAAAAAGTTTTGTCTCAAAGCTGACGCGCGCATTTGTAAAATCGGGCGATTTTGAAAAAAAGTAATGCGGACATTTCTTTTTATTTCAAGTTGGGTTTTTTATTTACTATTTTCCCAAAAAATCTGAGAAAATTTGATTTTTTTTAAACCCAAAACGAATTCATATTTCAACTTCGATACGAACAAAATCTTGCGGCAAACTCGTATGAGAAAGATTGCAACTGTAGCTCGTCATCAATTGTGTTCTTGTGTCGACTTTGAGTGTGCGTTACTACAACTTTTACTACAGTAAACTTTAACAGGCTCATAGACTTTGTGTTGTATTTATTGTGTATTTTGTGAAGAACAACCATCCTGCTTGTTAATTGTTGATTTGCTTGCAAGATCTTGTGACAGTCATGGAGGAGAAAGTTATTTTAAAGATTCAGCTGCTTTGCGGAAAGTTTAGAAAATGGTTTTTGCATGAATCGTTGAACAATAAACCCCTCAACCGGAAATAACCCGTGCATAAAAATATTCGATCTTTTTACTGGCTTAGGTATAGTTGATGATGCTGACGGTGCAGAATTCGACGCATTGCATGCGATTCGTACAGACAAAGTTTGGAATCTTAAAAAAAAAAAAAAAAAAACGCATTCCGCATTACTTTTCAAATCACTCATCAGCTTTGAGACAAACTTTTGTTTTTGGCCTTACAGGAATGTTTTAAGTTTCTTTAAAAAACAGAAGATATTTACTTGAAGCTTTCCAATTATTCATTAATTAAATAGAAATACATAACATATAAATAAAAATGGCACAAGTTATCTCATTCTACCTTATTGAACACCATTCGTAGGTATATTTTGTATAATTTGTTTGTAGCAGAAATGAAAATGCAAGTCTTGGTTTTGTTGATACATTAAGAATGGAATAAACAAACTGAGTTAAGTTTTGTAGAAACTGATTTATTTTTTCCCATTTCTTGAACAATTGTTTAAGTTTTCATGTAATTCTTATTTCTCGGGAAACCCCATCAGAGTAATCACTGTTTTCTGCTTCTGCTTCGATACTTCTCAATGCTTCCTACAAACCCATGCGAGAAGGAAACTCCTTTAGCACATCAAAATATAAATTTAAAACACAAACATTTATGTTAAGTACAGATATTATTAATGTTTCTCTTTAACTTGGGCTATTGAAATTAAAAGAAAGAAGTTAGTTCAGCTGGATTACATTCATATGCATGTACATCACACATATATTACTTAGAGGTATAGTTGTTGACCTTGGTCTCTGAAATGTATTTAGTGAGTTTCAATCCTTAGGTAGCTTCTTGTTTGCTCTTCAGAGACGAAAGAAAGTATGCAACTCTGGGGATACATGAGAAATAGAAAATAGGTATACCAATTAATTTTACATTTTTTAACATGAATTTTAAACTGGGCTACCAAACAACATAAATGACAGTCTGCGAAAAAAACACTGACCATCCAGGATTCGAACCTGGGACCATTGTATTACTAACGCCACGCTCTACCAACTAAGCTAATTCATTTTACATTTCATACCTATATCTCCCAAACTATAAAGAATTTGGAGGTAAAATTTTGTACTTATAATCAGAAAAATATAGGCTTTAATGTGACATCAAAAAATGTACTACTTCAGGTTGAGCCTTAATGCATTATCTTAATTTACCAAGCGATGGTACAGATATAACAGTACATTTATAATGGGCTTCTTGATTCACTGCTTGCTATCTTTGACATATTCACACAAAAACCTAACAGTCACTTTTCTGCGTGATGTCCGTACCATCTTTCCCGAATTATGAGTCATACGGTGACAAAAGGTTAAATAAGAAAAAATTATAAGGGGGTGCAAGGTCATAATAAGATATTGCAAGATCATTGTGATGATTCTTTAATCTTTGACCACATGTTGTTGTTGATCTGACCCTATTTTTATAGGGTCAGGCCAAGGTCAAAGGCTTATTTGAGGTCAATCCTCAAATGTTCAAAAATAACTTAAGGTCATTACAAGGTCATTGTGATTATTGTAACCTTTGACCCATGTTGACCAGATTTGCACCATGGATAACCTTAATGACCCAAACAGTGTCCTGGTGGAGTCAGGTTAAGGACCAAACAAGAACCTTTGCCCAGGGGATGTCATGCCCAGGGGGGGGCACTCGAAAAAAAATTGGTAGGTATGTGAGATCCGCGATATCCAACATAGGGTCTTATGGAACGGATATTTGGTCAAAAATAGGGTCTATGGAACTGATTTTTTCCCGAAAAATGACTATTTGAGCTGAAAGTCGTTCAAAATTAGCTTGAAAACCACAGTAAAACACATTTTTGAGTCATTTTCTTTGAAAATGGGGTCTTTGGAACTGAAGTAATCTTGAAATTAGCATCTTGGGGAGCCAAAGAGGAGGCTTGAAAAGGGGGTCTTGAGGGCGGCACATACCCGTACCTTCAGTCAATGTAAGTAGCCCCCCCCCCCCCCCCCCCGGGATGTCATGCATTATTGGGTCTTGTTAAGATCGAAAGGGCATTTGAAGTAAAATCCCAAATATTTTTTAAAATTAACTAAGATCATTTAAGGGTTACCGTAATTCCTGTTTGTTTTTTCACCTTTTGACCCAAGTGGGCCAATCTTGCATCATGAATATCCCTTTGTCCTGCCTTTGCAATAGTCAAAAGGTAATTTGCAAATTATAGCTCAACAAATATGTTTGGACTGATTCTAATTTTATGTCAAACTTGATTTAAGGTACAGAGTTCACTCCCCATTTTTGTTACCTGACCATTGTAGAGTCAAAAGGTCACATGAAAACCAGCAAGGACTCCATGGTCACCTCTTTGTTCAACCTTTTTAGAGGGGCAAAGGACAAAGAAATGTCAAATTTTAAACTTTGCCTGATTTTTAACAAACCAAAATGTTGGTCGTGGAGCAGAGGTAGGGGAGAAGAGGGAGGGAGAGGGGGAAAGAATGACTTCTTAAGGCCACTTTCTCAAGAATATCTTGACGGGGGTATTTGATGTTCACTGTAAGATTTTAGCCACTTACATATGACACAATAACCATTTTTGGCATAATAACAAGTAGAGTCTAGCCTTGACTATTTACTTTACTGACAGAAAAATGGGGATAATGCCCAACTCATTCATATTCATATATGTAAATTTATAATATATGCAAATGTATTCAAAAAATTCCAAACCCCATTATTCATCATTATGCAAATTAGACTGCGTCCACATCATTAATATTCATATATGTAAAATATGTCACACCCACCTCGTTAATATTCATATATGCAAATTTATCATATATGCAAATGTATTCAACAATTTCCAAATCCCCAACCTTACTATTATTGTTTCAAATAAATTTCGGACACGAACATGATTTCTGAACGCGGCCACCGCGTATCTACAAATTGGGACAAGAACGGGACCAGTGGCGTAGCCAGGCCTTTCTCCAAGGGTGGGCAAACCACCCAAGATTTCTCCAATGAATTTTATCGAGCGACTTTACAGGGGTTCCAAGGGGCCGACTCGGCCGGGTTTTTCAAGAAAAACCGCCAAATAATGTGCTTTATGAAGTTTTCAACCTAATGTTTAGCAATTTTCAGCTTTAATTGTCGTAATTTTATGGGAAAAAGGCAATTTCCTGCCCCTTTTATTTTTCTCCCAGGTCTTCAAAATTTCTCCAAAAAATTTCCGAGGTGGGCATTTCGCCCACCTTGCCCACCCCTGGCTACGCCACTGAACGGGACGCCAGGAAGTACGCATCACCGTTTCCAATCAGTGATCCACAGCAGGGTCGTCGGAACCGTGTGGGCCATGTGGGCTTTGGCCGCACCACTTTCAGCCAGAAAAATAAAAAAATAATTAAAATTTAATTGATTTTGATGGGATTTATTATATTCCTGGCATAAAAAAACACAACCGTATGTACGAATTCGTTTTTATAGTAGTTGTCTTCTGGGTCGTAGTTATTTCCTTATCTTTTGATAATTATTGAACCACAGGCCGCACCACTTTTATCAGTGGCCGCACCACTTTTATTTTCCTTCCGACGCCCCTGATCCACAATACCGCAACATCGCGCGTGCCTGAAAAGCGTTGTGTACTCGCGTAAAATGCACACGCAATTGTGTTACGCCAGGCTCTAAATTTTCGTGTCCGAGAATTATTTGAAACAACAATACTATTTAAACCCTTATAATGGCAAAACTTATAATAGTTTGCCATGTGTGAAGTATTCAGAATCTCACAGTGAACATGATATTCCAACATCTCATAACTTAAAAGGGACTGTAGCCTTAAGTAACCGCTCTTAATTTCAATTGAACTTTGTTTCATTTAATATCAAGTTTGAATTCAATACACTATTTACAGATAAGATAACACTAACACCTAAATAGTGTATTGAATTCAATACACTATTTAGGTGTTAGTGTTATCTTATCTGTAAAATGCATTAAATCATGAATGTTGCCATGGCAATAGGATTTGATAGACTAAAATGAAACATACAACAACAATAAGCTTACTGATTCAATGATTGGAAACAATAGAAAAGACTGTATTCGACTCCTGAATTTATATGTCAGCACTTCCTATTCCTTAACATTATCAAGTACAAAATACATGCGATTGTGATAGGACAATTACATGGCAATGGGTAACTGCTATCAAGATATCATAGGCGGCGGACCCGACGGGGGGACACCCCTCCCCTAAATTTCTCGAGGAGGGACGGACCCCCTTAAAGAATAAAGAAGAAAGAAAGAAAAGGCGGAAAGGAAATTGAAATTTTCACTTTGTTTTGATAATATAAACGTTAAAATTCCAAAAAAATTGCGCGCTTCGTGCGAATTTTCAGATATTTTGTCAATTTTTAGTAAAAATTGGCGCAAGATTTTTTATATAATTTTTAGCTGAAAGTAGCCGATTTGACAGATTCATTCTTTCAGACTGGAATTTTCAATCCTTGGAGTATCTCTCTTACTTCCAAGATTGAAAATTCAGTCTGAAAGAATGAATTTTCAATCCAAAAAAGTCTGCCGTGACTGCACACTCAAAAAGATTGATTTTCAATCTTTTTTTGTGAAGCCAAGTCATTGTCGAACCCAACTTCTTTCAAGTTTATGGCTCTTAAACTACGGTCACAATGTTCGTACGAGCAAAAGATTCGTTCGAATCATTTAAGAATGAGGTTCGTACGACGTTCGCACGGCGTTCGCAAGAATATAGGTATATTTTTGTACAAATATCTGACAAATGTTCAATTTTATTAAATTTCTTTTTCAGGGCAATGTTATTAAATGTATTTCCCCTTGCCGAAAATGAGGTTTCGTTTTTAAAACAGAAGTATGTTTATTTACATAATACAAAATGGCTACAAAAATAGGGGGTTCAGAAATTTCAAAATTTGTCGAATCTTGTTCAAAACCACACCAACATGTTCCTCTCATCATAAGCAAGCAGAAAAAGTATACTTTTACCTGTGTCTGAAATACTGGTTCTGGAGTTATATCCCAAAATGTGAAAGGTCATATCAGGGGTCATGGATTTTCAAAAGTGTCCGATTTTGATCAATATTATGTTCTGAGCTGACCGATTTCCAAAAAAATCGGTCAGGGATGTCGGACAGAAAACAAAATGTCAGATTTTGAACATAATAATGATAAAATTGGATGGATTTTTCGCATGATACTCAAATATATTGGTCTCGCTATGAGTTTTAGAAATATCGAGCTCGACGCTGCGCGTCTCGCACGATATTTCGTAAAACTCATAGCTCGACCAATATCTTTTTGTATCATACTCAATCCGTCCAATTTTATATCAAAATGCTCTCAAACTGTTCCTCTTCCAAAATTGTCTACACAAAGTAACAGTGTGCAGTGAATTGGATCAGTTGTTGCTATGGTTACAGGTCAAGGAAAAACTTACAGGCACCAATGCAATGGTAAAAATTGATTTTATTTTGCCTGTTACCATGACAACAATTGACTCGACACACTGCAAAATATCACTTTGTGTAGACACTTTTGCAAGAGGAACATTTAGAGACCAGTTTGATATAAAATTGGATGGATTGAGCATGATACAAAAAGATATTGGTCGAGCTATGAGTTTAACGAAATATCGTGCGAGTCGCGCAGCGTCGAGCTCGATATTTCTAAAACTCATATAGCGAGACCAATATCTTTGAGTATCATGCGAAAAAATCCTTCCAATTTTATCATTATTATGTTCAAAATCTGATATTTTGTATACTGTCCGATATCCCTGACCGATTTTTTTGGAAATCGGACAGCTCAGAACATAATAATGAGCAAAATTGGACACTCTTAGAAGGCCGGGATCAAATATACGTGTAGTTTTCCGAATCATTTTATTTTGATCCTTTAAGGATCACTTTTGATCCAACGTGGATCGTTTTGATCCTTTAAGGATCCATATATACAAATGGATCAAATTCACCAGGATCATTTTTGATCCGATTTTAGGATCATTTTATTTTGATCCTTTTTGATTAAAATATCAAAGTTTTGATCCGTATTTCTGGATTACTTTGATACGGAAAGGATGAGCTCATATTTGATACCGCGTTTGGATCTAACGTGATCTTTTGTTTCATATTTGAGTACACCCATATCCACTACATAGTCGGGAATGTATACAATTGTATAAATACGATGATTTCATCACACTTGATAACTGCCTGTTCCGTGGCCGAGTGGTTAGAGCGTTGGTCTCGTAATATGCGGCGTGGGTTCAAACCCTGCTAGGGTCACATCAGTGAGATGTTTTTAGGCAGATCTTTTTTATAAGAAATATTTGATCCTTTTTTCGGATCAAGAATTTTGATCCTTATTTTTGGATCACTTTGATCCTTAAAGGGTAAGCTCATATTTGATACCTAAAAAGGATCAAAATTGATCCTCTTTGTCTCATATTTGATCTTTCCTTTCTAAGAGTGCATAGGTCAAAATCCGTGACCTCGGATAAATGATCTTTCACACTTTTTGCGATAACTCCAGAGCCATTTTAAGTTATATTGTAAAAGTATAATTTTTCCGCTTCCTTGTGATGAGATGAACATGTTGGTGTGGTTTTGAGTAAGATTTGACCAATTTTGAAATTTCACCCCTTTTTTTCGGCAGCCATTTTTGACCAGCTTATATTTTCCTACATTTTGAATATGTTGCTTGAGAGGTCATCAGTTAATTTAAGCCAAAAATCTTGTGTTGCAATTTTGTCCAGGTACACCCATGAATTTTGATAGATTGACTAGTCTATAAGGCCACCGCAAGACGTTCATACGAAAGCTTACGAAGTAATAAAAAAAAACATTCTTAATCGTTCGTACAAACGCTGTACGAACACAGTAAGGCTATGGTGACCTTAACTAACTAAACTAACTAAGTAATCAAAAAAACATTCTTAATCGTTCGTACGAACGCTCAGTACGAACACCGTAAGGCGTGACCAAAGCTTTACGTACGGTTACAAACAGTGTCGTGATGGAGGTTCGACCATAGCAAGTTTTAAAATCGTGTTAAATTTAAAAACTATAAGACTTTCATAGAATAGTCTTGAGAATGTCAATACGCTCTATGCAAATTCGTAACCGTTCGTACGAACGCCGTACGACCAATTGTGACCATGTGTCTAAGACTATATGTGACCCGTCATATCGAAAGGTACCTTAAGGTCGGCAAAATTAGAATTGATTTTTTGGTCTCATCTGAACGATTATATTTTAAGCTTTAAAATGACACCTTGCTTTTGGTTATTGGATGTTCGATTACAAAGTTACATCCAAATTGGTAAAAGGTATCGGGCTGATTCCGAAAACTTAAGTTCTGAGAAAATCAAGTTTGAAGTTTCTGTACTGGTTAAACGTGAATGGAGAAAGGATTTTTATCTCGGTTTTTAAAACGGTTGTCTTATGTTTTGGATGTTGGAACCTGATTAATATGATACACTTCAAAGATAACGTGTCTGATGAAATTAGAAATTCGACCTTGAACGTGATTTTTGACTATGCTCAGCTTCAATGGCCTGTATCTCGTAATTTACTATGCCGGTATTAAGGTACCTTTCGATATGACGGGTCACATATTATGGTCACATGCACAATACTTCGTATTAACAGTGTATAGTCCGTCTAGAAGGACCACGGGCAGCGAGCGACACCCTCGCTACTCGCTTAGTTTGCTGCCGGTGATCCTTATAATAGACGGACTAAACACTGTTCGTACGAAGGCTCATTCTCCGATAAACCGTGCAACTTTGGTTAGAGAAATGTTGAAATTTCGACTACTAACAACTCATGAAAAACATACAAAATCATAAACTCTTATGGCTTCTGAAGGAGAAAAAGTGCATGGGAGATGTTTTAAAAATACTTGATTTTTAACCATTGTATTCCCTATACCTAATGTTCGTATCTGTCGGTTCGTATCTGTTGGAATCTTTTTTTAAATATTCATTATTGAGAAAATTAGTTTTCTTACAAACTTGATCTTTACACTAATTTAGGAGCTTTACACATACTACACTGTGGTATAGTATTTTGCTCATAGTGTACCGCGTTTTGCGAGAAGGGAGCAAAATGTGCGTTTCGTATCTGTCGCGACGTGACAGTCACATAGGGTATTTTTGATATTAATATCCTTGTAAATCATTACTGTAAATATATAATTCTATATAACATATATGTTATTCAACATTGAAGTTTACTTGATAAACCCAATGCGGAATCATCCATCAACAAATTCATTTTCAAACTTTGTTATCGATTTTAGAATCTGCTTCGTACCTGTTTGCAATATTGGCGACATGCTTTAAAAAGCTCGTATGCCATATCAAATACTTAATATAATTAAACTGTATATGTCATTATCAATACCTATTACGGGCTGTTTTAACAACGTGCATTGCGTTTGATATGCCCGAATATTTTAGGAACGGGGGCACATAAAACATAAAAAGTATGGCTGGCGACATGGGGAAAAGTAACGATTTGGCAGTTTCAGATTAATCGTTATCTACTTTCCTGGAATGATAAATTGTTTAGCTTCACATATATTACTAATGTGACTCTAATGTATCAAATAATTTATAATAGGTTTAACAACGTTAAACAAGCGACACGAACATGAGCGACACCAAAACGGCAAAGTTGCACACTTTATCGGAGAATAAGCCCGAAGTATTGTGACCATAGTCTAAGGATCAAATAATTAAATCATGAAATAGACTGCTTTACAGACAATAATATAAATTGTCTCGAAGACCACCCAAAACCAGCAACTGGTGCTGTAGTATCTGTACTAATGTACCAGGAGTGATCAGGATACTACACCAGAGAGTCACCAACTTAACAGCAGCCCATGAATCACTACATAAGTCACATGAAGCTCTGTCCAAATCCCACAAGACTTTCTAAAAATCTGCTGACACACTTTTAAGACAGTGTGAATCACTTCAAAAAGAAAACCAATCTTTGAAAACAGATATGCAGTTGATGAAGTCTAAGCCTGTTCCCCAGACTCCTCTTCAGCCTTCAATAAACATCGACAATGATCACTCATCATGTTTTATCATTGGTCATTCAATTTTAAAAGTCTTTGACGATGACTCCTTCCAGAACACTGATGTCAAATCCATTAGTGGAGGCACAGTTGCTGATATACTTGGAGAACTCAATCGTAGCGAAAACCTTGGACGCTACGGTAAGATCATAATACACGCCGGTACTAACGACGTTTCAAAGAATGTACCTATTGTGGACACTTTAGCATCGATGGAAGCAGTGATAACGTTTCTTATGTTAAAAGCGCCTACAGGAGACGTTTACATATCGGCAATTTGCCCCCGCACAAAAGGGAATGCCCAACATAAAGTTGATACTTTAAATCGATCTTTAAAAGATCTATGCTGGCGTCTGTCATGTAACTTCATTGACTCAAGCCTCAATATGACATACAGAAATGGAGCAATCGACGAATCCCAGCTGGCAGATGGACTTCATCTAAGTGTTCGCGGAGCTACGACTTTATTGAAAACTTTCACAGACTCTGTTGACGGCTTAACCAAATCGCGTGTGGAGTTTGGCAAGAAACTCGTTCTAAGGCCAGAAGTACTAACTCGCATAAAGAGAACTCACGTTTCACGCATTCTCGCAATTCGCGCGCGAACAGCAATAATAACACGCACTCAACTCGCACAGGAACATCTCGCGTTTACTCGGATCGTCAAGTTCAAAGACGCAATTACCAAAATAATGAAGATCACGGCATCGGACTCAAAAACCATAACATGAGTACTTGCTTTCATAAAGAGCGTTTGAGGTGCCGAGTTTGCAATCGATTGGGCCAATTACTGTAGTAATAAACACTATAATTACCACATGGACTGAGTTTCTGGCCATGTCCAGAGTGCCGACGGTATGATCTCTGCAGCATGTTTAAGTTTTAAGGACAGTAATTACGTTAGTATTAAAAATGTTGAGTGTAAGCAAGAAGATAATATTTCTGTTAACTCAAACAATTCGATGTAGATGAAGATATTATTAAGGAAATCACTACATGTACTGATTTTACTGTTGAAAATGATTTTCCCCCATCTCTGTATGTTGTCCCGATTGACATATCTCAATATACCGATCCTTATGAACATAATACCGATTTTAATATTATGCAGCATGAAATTGATATTAAGTGTTTTGAAA